>ML798392.1:34595-93443 GCA_009831015.1 Picea engelmannii | reverse complement strand
GAAGAAGGAGAAATGGAAGGAGATTTGATGGACGAAAAAGGCGAAAATTCGACATGAGGTTGATGTGTGGGTGGTGTATTGACATCCAAAGTATTAGGTGCAACTGAAACAATGGGAGGATTCAGGATCACCAGAGTGGGGAACAACCAAACTGGTAATCCGATAGTGAGTCCTGGAAGACTTAGTGTGGCAACATATGGAGGACCAAAGTTTCCAAACGAAGGAAAAGTATAAGGTTCCCTGGGAGAAGGGGTTCCTCCATTGGTACTCCCAAGATTCGATGCCATTAACATTGACTCGACCTAAGGTCCACTAAGTAAAAAAAACAACACACACTATGAATCTAAGAAGCAATCAATCAAACAAACCTTCCTATGATGAAACCACTAGTTGGTGATGAAATCCAATGTCGCGAGATCAAAATAGGAAGGGGAGGGGATAGAGCAGGTGGAGCAGTTACATTGGCGACCTGCTTAACGGACTTATGCCTTGGTGCAAGCTTCCACACAGTAATTGTGGATTTACCCTCCAAGGAGCCTGAGTGAGTTTGACCAACGTCTGTTCCAGGTACAGTGAGACTTCCCTTCACCGTCACCTTGTGTAAGACCCTAAATATTGTGGCTACTAAGGTCACCAACTCGTAGTCAGCCCCTGGGCGGGTACAGTCGACAGTCCAGTCGGAACGTATGGGAAGGATAACAAGTCTGAAATCAGCTTGAAAGGCTTCCACTCAACATTGTGGGTATACCTTCCAGTGATTCCCAATATACGATCCGACCACTACAAACAGTTGGGCCACGGAGGGATAATATCCGTAACTCACCTGAATGCGACCTCGTGCGTAACCCCTGTGTGAGAGGGGGATCCCAGGAAAACTAATACGACAATTGGATTTAACTCTCCCTACCGCAAGATACTAAGTTTGTTTGATAAATTTGGAAAGTTATCCTTTCAACCTATTCCAAATCCCTACACCTTAAACTAATGTAGGTTTGCTAACAAAGATGTAAAAAGTCTGATAAATTTTAGTTAAGCATTGATTTTAATGGTTATTGTTTACTCAGAGGGTGTATGAAAGTGAAACTGATGGAATGATGACTCGATTCCCAAAAATATGCATGAAATATGATAAGCAATCATTTCTTTTCAATGAATACCTATTTAAGGGAAAGAGGAAGAGTCATTTTCACTATCAAACACTTGATAAGGGCCCTCAATCAATTTTGTCCTCAATCAAATCCAATATGACGCTACAACATTTCAGAAATGCAAACGAATATGCAAACTAATCATTAAGATGTACTTTTGTCGTTTTCATGCGAATGATGATCAATTCAATGAAAAACATGTCCTGCCAACTACCCTTTCAGATCAAACAGATTCAGACAAGAATATGCAGATTTCGCGCAAACAACACACCCTTTTGCAATCAAACAAGAGAAAGAAAATAAAAAATGCAAAAGGAATGAGAAAGAGATGGATCATATGACCTCAAAGAAACAAATGAGAAGAGTTATAGACTTCTGATGTCCTTCACTAGAGTTACCACTCAGTCGGATAGGAGAGAAAAACAACGGGTTGATTCCAAGCTCTCAATAGAAAAAACTCAAAAAGAAAGAAGAAGGGCATAAAATATGAACAATAAGGTGTTTACTTCTCATGAGGAATCATGTCAAAGGTCAAAAGAATAAGCATTGAATCCCAAAGCAGCTCAGTAAGTGAAAAAATAGGGTTTGGACCTCCAAAAAATGGAAATTTTGAAGAGATTTTGGGCAAAAGAGGGATGGCGCTCTGGTATAACGGTCACCAGAGCATTATAAAGCTCTGTCCAATAGCTTAAGGGAGTGGTGACACTCCTCTAACAAGGTAGAGGAGCGCTGGAGTCCTAAAGCTCAGAAAAAATTCCAAGAAAACCAAAATTTCAATGGAATGTTTGCAATCAAGCTGAGTGTGATGGAGTGAAGAGTCAATCAACAAATGCAATTAGATATATGGGGTGAACAAGGTCAGAACACAATTATAGTGTAAGGCAAGGTCTATGAGGAAAAAACAAAACTAAGAAAGTTCTGATTCCTCCCCAGTGGAGTTGCCAGTTTCTATTGTAGGAAAATATCCCTACGGACATGTAGATTGCCTCAAAGAGCTAGACCCTAACTCTAAGATAGAAAGTTCTTAATGTGGACACTAACTTCCTTTCAAATCTATACAAACTAATACATGAGAAGGAAGGAGAATAGAGGTACCTCTTTATCGACGTTTGTCCCTGCACGCTCCGAGTCGAGCTCCAATCTTTCGCTCCTCGCTAAGTCCTGTAGACAAACAAAGTACGACTACTTCCTACTCTATCAAGATTAGTCCGAAATAGATCTATCTACTAAAGAGACAAATTCATGTGAGATTGAACATGAATTAGAAAGAAACATGCCAAGAAAATTATATTAATGAGGACAAAACATTGCTTATAGCCATAGATGAATTGCAGCAGCTCTGCCAAGTCCTCCTTGTCTACCCCTTGCTCAAAAGATCCATGATATGAATGATGATAGCTTCACCAATTTCTCCCTATGAGATCATAGGTCTCTTTCTTCCAAAATATATTTGTTCCAGCACCACTTATGAGATCATAAGTTTGGTGTGATTCTCTCTTTCCAGTCCCCTTTCACCATTAGAAAGCTTTCTTATATAGCCTTGGAGAGTCTTTAACCACTTGAGATATCCTTGGAGAAGTTGAGGATTTGCCTCCTTCAGTTGAGGATCTGCCCTAATATCATGGCTTGATTGAGGATTTGAATCCAACTGCCTTCCAAGAATGAAAAGATGCTTCCCCCATTCATCTCAACCGCTTAACTACTGCCCAAAATAGGTAGTGCTCCCTCAAAAGGACCATCAGAGTGTTGTAGCGCTCCCTAGTAGGCTTTAGGGGGCTCCAACGCTCTCAAAATGCATAGCGCTCCCTCAAAAGGGCCAGATGAGCTTTATAACGCTCCCAGATAGTGTAAGGGGGGAGCATCGATGCTACCAGAAGAGGTATAGGGGAGCGCTCTCCTTCAAAAGCTCAGTTTTTGAGTGTTTTCAGATGGCAAAAGGTTTGCAAGCCTACTGACTCATTTCTCCTCTTCCAAATCAAATGTTTGAGGTGTTTCAAGTGTCCTTATCATGTCGTTATAGGCACGACATAGGCATCATGGCAATATTCTTCCCTGACACTTGTGACACTTGTGAGCAACATGTGACACTTACGACCTTTGTAATGAAGACACTTGTGACACTGTCAAAGTGAGTAATTTTGACGTGTAACAAACATCTCTGAGGATATTTCGGAAGAGGATGTTGAAACTCCCCTTGTGTCTGAGTCACCTGAAATCACTGACATAAACCCTCCCTCAGACCCTCCCAAAGCCGAACCCGTAATTTCCCTCAATTCTCTGACTGGCTTCTCCACTCCCCAAACCCTCAAGTTAATCCATTACATCAAGCATCAGAAGGTCATCATTCTTGTTGATAGTGGAAGCACCCATAATTTTATTCATCGCCGCATTGCCCAAGAAACTCATTGATACATCCATGCTGTCAAGAATTTCCAAATCATGATTGCCAATGGTGATTCAATGAAATGTGGAGGGCACTATGAAAATGTGTGTCTCCAAATCGGTGACTACCACCTAAAATCCCATATGTTTTCTATCGACATGGGTGGTTGTGACATTGTGTTGGGTGCAGATTGGCTAAGAAATTTAGGTCCCATTCTCATGGATTTTAAGGCATTAACCATGCAATTCGACCAGGAAGGACACCAATATAAATTCCAAGGCATCATTGTTGGTTCACCTGAGGTCATTAGTTCCCATCGCATGGAAAAGCTACTCAAGAAAGGTCATTCTGGTGTCATTGCCCAACTCCATGCCATACAAGCAACAGAGACACCCCCGATGCTGCAAGACCTCCAAGCCCTCCTTTATAAACATCAAATGGTATTTTACACTCCCTAAGGACTCCCTCCTTCCTGCGGTGTTCATGATCATTCCATTCCCCTTGTACCTGGAAGCCTTCCTCCCTATATCTGTCCATATCGCCACCCCTTTTCACAAAAAAATGAAATTGAGAAAATGGTCCAAGAACTCCTTAATGCAGGCATTATCCACCCTAGTACGAGCCCTTACTCTTCTCCTGTAGTCATGGTCCTAAAGAAAGAAGGTTCTTGGAGAATATGTCCTGACTTTCGTTCCCTCAAAAAACTAACCATTAAAGACAAATTCCCCATTCCTATCATTGATGACCTCCTGGATGAATTGAGTGACGCCCAATTCTTTACTAAACTTGATCTTCACTCGGGCTATCACCAGATACGTATGAAAGAGGCAGACATTCCCAAGACGGCCTTTCGAACTCATGAGAGCCACTATGATTTTTTGGTCATGCCCTTTGACTTGTGTAATTCCCCCTCCACCTTCCAAAGCCTCATGAACCATGTCTTTTGTTCCTTTCACCGTCATTTTTTCTTAGTTTTCTTTGATGATATCCTCATCTATAGCAAAACCTGGACATCTAATCCAATAATTGCAGACCAATGATTCGACTCCCCTAGGGTACTCTTGGCTCCAGGATGAGCTTCGATACAAAGGCCATTTATATTTAAGTAAACAATCAAAGATTAAATCCATGGGAATTTATGAGCTTCATGCTACACCCACAACAGGGCACTCAGGGTTCACCAAAACCTATGACAGGGTCGAATGTTCCTTTTTCTAAGATGGTATGAAACAGGACATCCGTAATTTTGTTGTTGAATGTGTGGTGTGTCAACGCAACAAGGGAGAATCAATCAAATCTCCAGGAACACTACAACCACTTCCAATTCCACTTGCTATTTGGAAGGATATCTCTATGGACTTTATTACCGGCTTACCCAAATCGGGGAGTAAATCAGTCATAATGGTGGTTGTGGATTTCCTTTCCAAGTATGCTCATTTTTTCACTCTTCAACACCCATTTATTACATCCATAGTGTCTCAAATTTTCATGGACCAGGTCTTCAAGATGCATGGCATGCCACACTCTATTGTTTCTGATCATGACCCAACTTTCACAAGCAATTTTTGGCAAGAACTGTTTAAGCTACAAGGCACCTAATTGCATCTCAACACAACTTATCATCCCCAGACTGATGGTCAAATAGAAGTTGTCAACAAGTGTTTGGAAACATATATGAGGTGTTTTGCCTCTGAGAAGCAACATCAATGGGCTCAATGGTTACCCCTAGTTGAATGGTGGTACAACACTTCCTACCATATAGCTACATGCATGACTCCTTTCGAAGTGATATATGGAAAGAAGCCACCTTCAGTTCTCTCATACTTACTGGGTACCTCAAAGGTCTAGGCAGTTGACCAAACACTTACAGCTCGAGAGGATATTATTCGTACTCTTAAAGAGAACTTGGTCATGGCACAAAATCGCATGAAGCAACAATCAGATCAAGGTTTCTTTGAACGTCAATTTGCAAAAGGGGATCAGGTGTTTCTGCGACTGCAACCATACAAGAAAACTTCCCTCAAGGCCGAGAATTTTCATAAGCTAGTGCCCAAATTTTATGGTCCTTATATAGTTCTCAAGTGTCTGGGGCAATTCGCCTATCAGTTAGCTCTGCCCAGTCATTCAAAGCTACATCTTGTTTTTCATGTTTCATGCTTAAAGAAGGTGATTGGAAGGTGATTGGAACTAGGTGCAAAATTCAAACCAACCTTCCAGAG
This sequence comes from Picea engelmannii, assembly GCA_009831015.1. NCBI lineage: Eukaryota > Viridiplantae > Streptophyta > Pinopsida > Pinales > Pinaceae > Picea > Picea engelmannii. Next base: position 87,693 of record ML798392.1, on the reverse strand, counting down.
TTAGCTGAAGAAGGATCCATTTGGCTACAACCAGAAGCAGTCTTGGACCAGTGTGCATGTCACTTGCATCAGAGAAACATCAAGGAAGTGCTAGTCCAGTGGAAATATACGACTCCAATAGATGCCACTTGAGAACCAACTACCATTCTGCAGCAGTTTCCACATCTCAAGCCTTGAGGACAAGGTTGTTTTTAAGTGGGCGGACATGTTAGGGTCCTAACCCGCACATAGGTAGATCAATATATTAGGATGTAATAAAGGTCAATATTAATAAGTCCTTTCAATAAAATATAATAAAGCGGATGTAAGAAGACCTAATAGAAGCTTCCACTTTTAAAAGGATATTCCTCTAGATGTTTCTCTTAATAGATGTATTTATTATAAATAAGGGTCAAGGGTATGAAAACCCTAGCTTGAATATTATTGTAACAGAGCACTGCTCGATTGGAGGTTTCCCCCTCGAAGAGGCCCGTGAACATTTCTTTCTGAATCAAAGTGATATTTATGTTGTTGTTCTTATATCATTTCTGTGTTATTATGGAGATTATGCTGGTTATATTACTATTATTCTACCATTTCTAGCATTTCATTTCAGTTATGCATACTTTTATATCTGGTATATTGCAATTGTTATGAACAGTTTGGAAGTCAGACAAAACCTCGCGAGGACTAGAAGAAGAAAAGTAGTTCAGGATTCAAGAAGAAGGGGTTTAAATCCTCAATATTTAAGAACTATGGGAAGGGTTCTAGGATGAGACTTCCTACTAGAAGTGTGTATCAAAAAAAATTTCCCTCTTAGAGTGGAAATAAACCTTTTGGAGAAACCCTAGGAAAAACTAATAACCTAAATAAAGAACCCTTGAAATGTCGAGGTTGTGGATAAGAACATCTACTCAAGTATTGTCCATACAAACAACAGAATAGTAAGAGAGCCTAAAATATCCAAGAAGCTACCACAACCAATGATATGGATAGGAGCATGCCATAGATTTATGCAACCCTATATAATAACCAATCCAACCACCAAGCCTCAGTGGTGGAGATGGAAGGTATTATCGCCAACCGCCTAGCTTCTATTTTAATTGACCCTGTCTCTAATTTGATTTATGTGGCACCTCATACCATTGATAAGTGAAAACTACAACCAATTAGACATCTTAAACCATGGTTGGTACAACAAGTCACTGGCACCAAAAGAAAAATAGAAGAGGTCATACCATCTTTCCAATTAATTCTGGATGGATTTCCCACCCAAGCGATCCTTAACATACTTCCCCTAGGATCTTATGACCTATTGGCTGGTATGGACTGGTTATCCACTTATAAAAACAATTTGGATTGTTGCCATAAAACTTTGGAGTGTTAAAATGAAGAAGGGAGAAAAATAATCCTTCAAGGGATTTAGAGGCCTGTCTCAGTAAGATGAATATCAACCCTTCAAATGAAAAAGTATTGCAGGAAGGGATGCCCTATATATGAAATACATGTGTTGGAATCTATTGAGGATGAAAAACCAAACCTAGAGGACCACCCCATATTAAGAGAGTATAAAGACGTGTTTATAGAAGAGGTACCAGGTATACTTCTAAGGAGAGACATTGATTTCTCCATAGAACTTTCACCAGGAGTAGTGCTAGTGTCTAGAATGCCTTAAAGGATGAGTACACTAGAGATAGTTGAGCTAAAGTTACAGCTAAAGGAGATCATGGAAAAAGGATATATCTAACTTAGCATGTCTCCAAGGGCAGCACCCATCTTGTTTGTGAAAAAGAAAGATGGCACAGTCCGATTGTGCATAGACTATATACAACTCAATAAGACAACCATAAAGAACAAGTATCCCTTACCAAGAATGATTAATTGTTTGAACAATTAAGGGGTGCTTCCATTTTCTCAAAGATTGAATTAAGGTCTGGACACCACCAAGTCGAAATCAAGGATGAATACATCCACAAAACAACCTTTAGAACAAGATATGGTCACTATAAATTTGTGGTGGTGCCATTTGGATTAGCCAATGCCCCCACCACTTTTATGTTCTTGATGAATAATGTACTTAGAAAATTCCTAGATAGATGTGTATTGGTTTTCATTGATGATATCATAATCTACTCCAAGCACAGAGATAAGCATGAAGAACATCTTAAATTAATGCTTCAGGTACTAAGAGAGCATCAACTCTACACTAACTTTAGCATGTCTATCTTTTTCCAGAAGAAAGTACATTACTTAGGCCATGTTATTTCTGAAGGAGTGGAAGTAGACCATGACAGGATCAGATCTATCATGGAATCACCTACCCCAAAGTATGTATCTGATATCAGGTCCTTTATGGGCTTAGAAGAATACTATAGAAGGTTCATAAAAATATTTTCCAACATCAGTTGTCCAATCATTGCCCTTCAGAAAAAGGGGGTTAAATTTACTTGGACATCAGAATGTGAAGAAAGATTTCAAGAACTGAAATACCTCCTAACCCATGCACATGTGTTTAATATTGCAGACCCTGATAATGAATTCCTCGTGTGTACATATGACTGTAAAGAAGGACTTAGAGGATTCCTTATGCCAGAAGGACGTGTAATTTTCTACTAATCTAGCAAATTGAATGAACATGAAATCAATTACGTGACCCATGATCTAGAGTTGGCTGCCATAGTGCATTCTTTAAAAATGTCGAGGAATTAAACCTTGGGTAGGATATTTGTACTTATGAAAAACCGTTGTGGTTTGAGGCACCTATTTGATCAACCAAAACTCAATACCAGACAATCTAGATGGATGGATCTCCTTAGTGAGTTTGATTTCGAAATCAAAAACATCAAAGGAAAGGAAAATATGGTGGTTGATGCCCTTAGAAGAAGCGTGAAAATGATTCACTTGGTAGTGGTAAGCACCTATGAAATAGATGTCAGGGAGAGAGTCAGGAATGCACAAGAAACATATGCATTTTTCAAGACCGTGGCATCATACCTAAAGCAAGATCCCATAGGGATAAAGTATGAAGGCTATCAGATGCTTTATGAAGGCCTGCTGACTTACAGAAACAGATTGTATATTCCAAGTTGTGATGACTTGAATAGGTTCATAATTGATGAACGACATAAGAGACCATATATTGGTCATCCAGGTTATCATAAAGTGATCACGACCACTAGGAAACAATTCTGTTGGCCTAGATTGAAAAGGGACATAACTGACTATCTAGCTAAGTGACTACAATGCCAGCAAGTTATGGTAGAACATCGACACCCAGCAGGGTTGTTACAACCTCTACCAATTCAAGAATGGAAATGGGAAACCATCTCCATGGATTTCATCACTGTATTACAAAAATCAGCTAAGCAGAATGATTCCATCATGGTAGTGGTGGAAAAATTGAGCAAGTCTTCTCACTTCATTCCGGTGAAGTCAACTTGCAAGGCAATAGATATTTCCAACATATTCATGAAGGATATATTCAAATTGCATGGCATGCCTAAGGAGATTATATCTAATAGAGACACAAAATTTACTTCGAAATTTTGGAAATCCTTAATGGTTGGTTTTGGGACTAATTTTTTGTTTAGCACAACCTATCAGCGTCAAACAGATGGATAGATAGAAAGAGTGAACCAAATATTAGAAGACATGTTAAGGATGCATGTAATGCATCAACCTAAAAACTGGGAAGTCTGAAGAATACCTACCATTGGTATAATTTGCTTACAACAATGGTTATCAAGAGTCACTAAAGATGAGCCATTTTTAAGCCCTCTATGGTAGAGAGTGAAAGATTTCAATAAGCTCGAGTAATCTAGTGGATAAAATTACAATCGAACCCAACATGCTTAAAGAAATGGAGCAAGAAGTAATTTAGATTAAGAAAAAACTAAAAACTGCTCATGATAGACAAAATAGTTATGCCGACAGAAAGAGAACTCCCAAAGAGTTCAAGATAGGATACCATGTCTATCTTAGAATTAGACCCAGGAATATTTCCTTGAGAACAGGATCTTGTGCCAAGATGTCACCCCAGTATTGTGGACCCTTTGAAATCATAGATAGAGTGGGACATGTAGCATATAGGCTAGCAGTCCCTTCCACATTGAAGGCACATAATGCTTTCCATGTTTCATTATTGAAGAAATATGTACATGATTCTAATCATATAATTGAATGGTCTATGATTCGGGTGGAGCTAGAGGAACAATTCCTGCCAAAACCTCAATGCATACTGGATAGGGAGGAAACCTCACTCAGGAACATAACCATTATATAGGTCAAGGTGCAGTGGAAACACTTTGGCCCAGATGAGGCTACGTGGGAAATGGAGGATGCCATGAAACAATCATATCCATTTTTATTTACTTCTATATGTACAGAGCACATTGACAGATAGAAAATCGAGAATGATGTTCCTTTAAGCGGGAGGGGATTGTAACACCCTTGTTTACCACAGTTTGTAAGTATAAATATATTGGCCAAGAGACTATGGAAAACTCGATATGTGTGAATGTTTGATTTGATGAACCTTTGTATAAACGAACAATGAATGTAATTGTTGTTATTAATAGAAAATGGATAAGTGTTGCATGACTGTTGAAAGGGGGTTTTTTTAAGATAGACCATAGATGCTATGAGAGATATGGTGAGGGGAACCAGGAATGGTTGAGATAACCCCCACCATACTAGTACCTTGCTGGATTTAATTTTTTAGGACCAGAACATTCCTCTAACTCAAGGATGAAATACAGTTAGGATGGTAGGTGGGAAGACATCCTCAAGAGTTAATGAGGGGATGGGGTAGAGTGCCCATATGAAAGGATTTCAGACATGACTAAATACTTGGAATTCGAGCCACATGCAATCTTGTCGAGGAAGGAAAGAAAGGAATGTGTGGTGGGCAGAGGAAGAGCTGCAAAGAGAAGCAGAGAAGAGAGACTAAGCTCTCAAGTTTGAAGAAGAACTAAGAAATGAACGTGTTATTGTCATAGGATGTGGATAGCAAGGTTATGATACAATATGATAAACGAGGGTGCCGAGTGACTTAGGAAGTACTTAGGAAAGCCCCCTTGCTTGGTATATAGAAACCTGTTGCCAATATCCTGTGGGAGGAGGAGAGTAACCTTCGTCCATGATTCTTGTTGAGTTGAAAGACAAAATTCTCTCTCAGAGCATCGTGGTGTGTCTTGGAGGTGGCCAGTAGTAAATCCATTAGGAATGACTGAGCCTATGCTTGGGTGGAAATAGGCACCCCTTTCATTAGTCACATCATGTTATCTGGTTCTGATAAGTGTTTTCATACTCTATGCATTGAATTGGAATAATGGATGAATGCATGTATTTATACATATAAGAATGGTTTTTGTATTGAATGACCAAGTTATGTGTATGCATTTATCTTTTTGCATACTTATTATTCTAATTGATCGTCTATATTCCCCATCTTAGTCTTTGAGGTGTGATGGGACGTAAACCTATAGGATGACCAATATAGAAAGTATTGCATCAATCTGCCTTGTCTGTATGAAAAGGATATCTTCTTCAGACTCCTTGATGTGAAATCGAGATATTATCCCCAAGTCCTTAACAAGTTCATGATGAGGAAGTTGTGCTTAACTCGTGAGAGTTAGAAGGACCCATGTGACCAAGTTCTAGGAAATCTATGCTAAGCCTAAGGGAGCCAAGTCCTTCTGGATTTGGAGCTCCAGAAGTCCGAGACTTCGAAGTATTTTTGGCCTTAATAGTCACAAACCGGCCACAGGTGACCAAGAATTATAGTTACCTGTAAGGTTGATCGATGTGTTAGATTACTGAGAGGGGGGGTGAATCAATAATAGAGCAATGTATCCTTTTTAACCATATAATGCAAGTGTTATATCAGTGTATCATTATCAACCAATAATTGCAGAGTAAATAAAAAATGAACAAATGAGCAATCATACACATACACAGTACACCAGTGTTTTTACATGGAAAGCCAAAGTGGGATAAAACCACATAATGTTTTCTCTTATATATCTTGAATAATTACATTCATTAGAAGCACCAACCTCCTTTTTTTCTAGCTGCAACTAGAAGGAGGATACTACCCCCTAGTTTCTTAGGCTACAAATTGAGGGAAGCTCCAACTCCCCAATTCTCTAGCTACAACTAGAAGGATGCTACAACCCCCTAAGTTCTCTGACTACAATCGGAAGGTGGCTACAACTGCCTATCCTTTCCCTGTCTAACCACCATGAAATATAAATTCCAAATGTACACAACATGTCATTGTCACAGAATTAACCACTTCCACTGTCAACCTGTACCAATAACCTATAACAACCTGTACCAATCAACCTGCACCAAACAACCTGTACCAATAAACTAAACCAACATGTACCATGCATCAACCTTGACTCATCAAGATGTACCAACATCATCAACTATACACCTCATGTATGTTCCAACACATCAAGTATTTGTCTCAACCATGTACCCAACATGTACCTCAACCATATACCAAAGACATATACCAATATAACCATAAAAAGTTATCTAACAATTCATCACTCTATCCATAAACCAAATACCATAAACCCTTACATGAAACCATGTTCCACAACCTCACTGTTATGTAGCCTCAAGCTAAACCAACAAGTTCAGCAACATATCACAACCAAAAGACTAATAGCCATATGCAAAATACCAACAACAAAATACCAACGATATCCCTCAATAAATCTAATATATGCAGCAATACTGAACATCCAATACCATCTCAAGAGCTAAACCCTAGCTCACAAAACATACCACAAACAAGATTTTCCATATCTCTCATAAATAGACCCCAACCATGTTGTTGCCGCGATTTTTCTGCCGCACTTTTTCTGTCGCGATTTTTTTTCCATACTTTTTATGCCGCGATTTTTCTGCCGCACTTTTTCTGCCACGATTTTTCTGCCGCAATTTTTCTATCACACTTTGTCTACCACACTTTTTCTGCCACACTTTTTCTACCACGATGTTTCTGTCGCACTTTTTCTTTTGCACTTTTTCTACTGTACTTTTCCTACCACACTTTTCCTGCTGCACTTTTCCTGTCGCAATTTTTCTACTATACTTTTTCTACCGCACTTTTCCAGCCGCATTTTTCCTGCTGCAAATTTTTTCTATCAATAATGCCTTCCCAAATAACCTTTCACAAAAATAGATATTCAATGATATTCAAGTGTGATTAAATGAGAGAGATTTGCCTCTTATTTATACTTTCATGTAGCATTACAATTTCCTTATTTTAGGGATTTCTCCATTTACTTTATTATTGAAATAATTTATTTGGCAAACACTTGACTTTTGGGGGCTTCTATATGACTCACGAGGGTTCTTCAACTTCATATGGCCATAACTCTCTAACCGTGAGGAGTTATGTGACATTTGACATACCATCAGAAATGGAAATACAAGCACTATCCATCTAGGATAGTTTCAATGACAAATTCACTAACCTTCATCTCATTATTCCAAAATTAAGCATGGGTTCTCTAACCATAGTCCTAGGATAACTCAATCTGCAAAGCATCTTCTGATGAGGACTTTCACCATAAGGGGACCACTTTGGAGTTCATCCATTTTCACTTCTTATCAACCATGAGAAGACAATAATGAGTCATATTTACATCGAACAAACTTGGGTCCATTACTCAAACCTTTGTTCTACCAGGCTTTCTTCAAGGGTTGACATCAATGAAAACCAACCTTAATCAACAATATCCCCCTTTGGAATTGATGTCAACACTCTGATGCAATACTTGAATCATATCACTCATGTTCCCCCTAGAACCATGCCTCTGTCCTCTACATCTGATAAATATCTCCCTTGTTGTCATCAATGGAAAAGGTATCTTTCCATCTGGGGTTGCTCCCCCTAACTTAACTATCCTCTTTATGGTGCTTCCTCGTGTACATATAAGACATATAAGATAATCATTCAAAAGCCTTCATTTTGGAGAAGAAATAACTCTGAGTCTTTGGAGAAGACACTCAAAGGCTTCCCGTGGAAGTGTTTTTGTAAAGATGTTTGCCACTTGTTATTTTATGCCCACATACTCAACTATGATGTGCTTTTCTGCAACCTATTCTCGTAGAAAGTGATAACTGATTGGAATGTGCATTGTCTTGGAGTGCATCATCGGGTTCTTTGAGATACTTATAACGCTTGTATTATCACAATATTGAATGGGATCATCATACTCAACCTGTATATCTGTCATTGTTTGGTTCATCCAAAGAACCTTTGTACAACATGTTGTTGCTGCAATATACTTTGTCTCGACTATAGATAAATATACTGATGATTATTTCTTGCTTATCCATGATACTAAACACTCTTCTAAGTAGAACGTTGCTCCACTGATGCTTCGTCGGTCATCAATACAACTTGTCGAATATGCATTTGTGTAGGCAATAAGTGATATATTCTTTCCTTTTGGATACCATAATCCAAACTCTTATGTTCCTTTGAGATATTTGAAATCCTCATCACTGCTAATATATGTCATTCCTTTGGTGCTTCCTAAAATCGGGCCACCTGTCCAACTGCCTACATTACATCTGGTCTGGATGTTGTCACATATATGTTACAACAAGATTTTCCTCACAATATGCAATCTTCACAGAGGACCTTATTCCATTTCCCTATGCAGACTCATCTTACATGTTGATAAAATCCAGAGACAAAAATTAATATTTTTCCACATATATGCATCTTTCACACTATACAACATGTGTATACGTAGGCTGCTCCACTACAGCCCATGTACATCAGGATTTGTGCCATAAAATGAAATAAAATGTCATGTTTCCATGTCACAGCAGGAAATCTATGATACTTGGCCTTCCATATACTAGAAACATTCTAGCTTGGCCCTTCAGTTCCATTGTGAAGGCTACAAATGGGCCAATTTCGAGCTATGGAAAGAGGGGAAAGAATTCAACTTTGAGAGCAAAGTTGCTCTGAAGGAATTATTTACTTCATATTGAGTCTGCATCCCTTTTTCCTTTAAGTCTGAACACAGTGTTCAGCCCCCAAGCTCTTCCCTTATTGATTGAGAACCTCATTGTTTCTCTCTTATGAGCTTGCCTTTGGTGGAGGATTGAAGTGGTGGAGGCCCAGCTGGAAGAAACTTAATTTCTCGGTTCTGAATCGTACTAACACATAATTCTATGACATTCTCACTTATGTTGATAATTTATTAATAGAAATATTATTTTCCTGTCCAATTGATATCTGGTAAATATATGAGTTATTATCTATAACATCCCCAGCCACCCATAGGTTGGAGCATGCTAGATTCAAGCTCGCCCTTGGACTTCCTTCTCTTATGATACCTTTTTAAAATTTAAGGATGCATACAAGAAAATAATTTAACGACATGCACAACAGTAGTCAACAAGCATGCATAGTCTAAAGATTCAATTAAACGATAATTAAATATATAATGGAAAAACATTCATATACATGTAAATGATACCATAACAAAGATAACTTATCTTTATGGAATATGACACCAACTGGTTGCAAACCAAGGACATTCCACCCAACCGTAGACACCACTGCTCCAAATCTCAACAGCAGTGTCACCCCCGAGCCAGGACTATGAATCCACAAGGACGGTTCTAGAGTGTACTTGGGTTCCCAAACCATTCATCTCTCAAGCTATCATAGGTTTCCCAACACCCACAATGATCCAAGTACCCAACTCTCTTCTACCTAGCCTGTACCACCCAAGAGAATGGACCTCCACCCTTCTCTGCCATGTAGTCCCTCAGGCAGTCCTTCTCCTTTTTCTAGGGCCTCCAGCATAGCTAGTCCAAAATATCAATGTTGGAACTCCCAGGACTCATAGTTGTGAGAAAACCAGGGCACATGCCAACGTATCTCAAACATGTAGGCCCCAAGTCATGGCTAGATTGCACCAGTGACCATTACATCCAACTATCCCATGGATAATTCTTTAGCAGTTCAGTTCCCTTTACCAAAACAAGATGCAGGTGAGGTTGAATCAATTAATGGGTGAGTGAGTGCATGAAAGTGCGTGAGGGAAATGAAGGAACGTACAGAAAATCATCAAACAAGCCATCATTCGAACCCCCCCATTAGACCCAAGGCAGGTTTAATTAACTTTATGGGGAATCAAGAACCTCCTAGCCTTCCCCAAGAAGCTCACATAATCGATCCCCTCCCTTAGGTAAAAAGGGTAATTAACATAGGAATACACACTTATCCCCTCAATACCCCTCTCTTGTGGAATCATAGCCCCCTATAACTCTAGTCCTTGTCCGTCTAGCAACCGACGATGTGTTTATTATTAATAATGATCAAAACATTAAATTTCTTGGGCACAGTGGCCTTTTAATAATTGTTTGGGAACCCTGGCCTCTCAGCATTGTAACAATACATTATTTAAAATGGGGATTTAGAACCTGGGGTGTTACATCCCATCCCTCTTATTTCGGAACTTTCCTTAGTGCATATACAAAATAGAGATCAAAATCTCAAATTTATTCAAAAAGATGTGGGTACTCATCCCACATGGAATCTAGATGCTCCCAGGTAGCATATTCTTGACCATAGCAAGTCCACTAAACTTTTACCAACTCTATAACTTGATTCTGGAGAATTTTTACCTTTTTGTCCAATACTCGCACTTGCTGAACCTGAATCAGATACCAATCAATAACATGGTTAGGATCATGCACATATTTCTTTAGTAAAGAGATATGAAATACATTATGCACATTCATGGAAGCAGGAAATAAAATCATGTATGCAACTGGCCCTATTCTGTCCAATATTTCAAACGGATCACAGAATCTGGCTGCCATCTTTTTACAACTACCTAATTTCAAAGAGGTTTTCTTGGGCTTCACTTTCAAAAGTATGTTCTCGCTTACTTTAAAGTCTCTAGTTGTCGTGTTCTTGTCTGCATAAAATTTGTGTCTATCCTGAGCTGCCTTTAAATTATGCTTGATCTTGACCACCTGGTCTTCCATGTCCTTGAGAAAATCTGACCCAGGTACTACTCTATCTGTTGGGTTGTCCCAGCTTACTGGAGTATCGCATTTCCTACCGTACAAGGATTCAAATGGGCTTATTCTCAATGAAGCTTGATACCCATTATTATATGCAAACTCAACCAAGTGTAAGTAGTCTTCCCACTTAGATGGCTTATCCATCACATACACTCTCAGGATGTCTTTAATTATTCAATTGACTCTCTCTGTTTTCCCATTTGTCTGGGGATGATATGTTGTGCTAAAGTTTATATTTGTGCCAAATCATTTAAACAATCCCCTCCAGAAATTGGAGGTAAACTTTGTATCTCTGTCTGAGAAAATTTTCCTAGGTATCCCATGCAACTTAGCAATTTCCTTCATGAAAATTTCTTCAATATTAGCCATTGTATGCGTTGTCTTCATAGGCACAAAATGAGCATATTTTGTTAACTTGTCAACCACCACCATCATTGAATCATGTTGTTTATTCATTTTGGGTAATCCTATGATGAAACCCATGGTGATCACTTCATATTTATTCTCTGGGATTGGCAATGGGTGCAGCAAACCCGCTGGGTGCCTATGCTCAACCTTCACCTTCTGAAATTCCATACACTAAGCGATGTAATCAACAACATCCTTCTTCATTCCCGACCAAAAGAAATGGGTTATTACTGCTGTAATTGTTTTTGGTAACCGAGATGTCCAACATAAGGAACATCATGCATTTCCTTCAGTACCGAATTCCTTAGTTCTCCAGAACTAGGAACATAGATTCTATTTTTATGCATGAGTAGTCTGTCTTCCTTTATCTCATACTCCTTTATTTTCTGTTGTACATCTCCTTGCTGTAAATTTTCCTTTACCTATAGGTAATGCTGGTATGTAACAATACCATCCAAAATTATTCTCTTCAAGTCTAACTGATGCATACTAACAACATAGCATGCATGATATGCACTCTTCTACTAAGTTCATCGGAAACTTTATTCTCCTTTCCCTTGATATGCTTGATATCGAAGTCATATTCACTTAAAAATTCCACCCATCTTGTTTTCCTTGCATTCAAGGTCGGTTGTTCAAAAAACTACTTCATGCCAATGTGGTCTGTCCTTGATTCAAATTTCTTTCCCATGAGATAATGCCTCCACATCCTCAAGGCGTGAAAAATGGTAGCAAGTTCCAAGTCATGGGTGGCATATTTCCTCTCATGTTCCTTAATCGTTCTAAACTCATATCCAATGACATGTCCATTTTGCATGAGGAATCCCCCAATTCCTTCCTTACATGTGTCTATACATACCACAAAAATTTCATTTGGGTCAACAATCTTTAACACAGGTGCACTAGTAAGTAATTCCTTCAACAGATTAAAATTCTTTTCACACTTGAGTGTCCATTCAAATTTAGTTCCCTTCTTTTGCAAAGAAGTGATGGGATGAGAAATATTAGAGAACCCTTCTATGAACCTTCTATAGTAGCCAGCTAGTCTCATAAAAGATCTGATGTCTGACACATTTATGGGTGTTGGCCATCCTCTAATGGCTTCTATATTCTCTTGATCTACTGTTATGCCCTGTTCTGAAATAATGTGTCCCAAGTGTTAGCAACATTACTTGTCTTCGGCATAGGGATATTTCGGTCTGCAGGTTGCACAAGAAGCGCCCAAGCGCAGCACACAGAAGAAGTCATTTTCGGACTTAAAATCAAGCGAGAGGGAATTTCATTCTTCAGCGAAAAAGATTCAACGACAGAGAAGAACAACGATTGATGGGTAATTGCAGATTAATCGAGTCATGTCAAGTATAGTGCTAAAAGTTTTAAGGAATTCAACGGTTGAAATCCTTCGAGAGGCACTCACGAAGTTACGAGGGTCGTTGATCGCAAGCAGTTCAAGCGCAGTGTTATTTCTCGATCTCGGGGTTCGTGAGTTCGAAGGGCGGACCATATCCCTTTGGTTGCGTGAGATTCCAAGTTACGAAAAGTGTTCGGAGGAGGTCAACTGTCGCTGACCATCATGTCTCGGGACTTTGCAAAGGGAGAATGCCAAAGTTTGATACTCCAACTCACAAGGTCACAAGTAGTGAGAGGTGCTAGTACTTGGTCCCTAGCCAATGGTTACATATGGAGAGTGCTAACCAAAAAGGGAGCCCTACCCATATTGCCGTCTCGGGAAGCAAGAGTTGAAGAAGAGGAACCAAGGGTCTCCAACTTGTGAATCGCGAAATGAAAAGAACTTTTAATGATGGGCCCACAGTATAGCCGAAAGTGTTCCGGGCCATCCGATCAAAAGAGGGGTACGTGATGCGTGATTAGGCTCCCTGCCTTCTCGCCCATCACGATTTCGAAGCACAAGAAGTATCTCCCTCATATCCCCGATGTGCGAAGTGACAAGAGCGTCCAAAACCTGGGGCCCGCAGCAGCGTCGGGTGAATTTAGGACTGTCGGATTTAGAGGGGCGCGTGGCGCCAGATTAAGCTGCCTCGATGTTTCTCTCATCACGATTTCAGGAAGAAAGGACTATCTCCTTCCCATTTGCGAACACCGAGGGCTCCTTGGGGATAAGCACGTGGTCACAACCCATGGTCACTTGTGAAATAAAAGAGTTGCTCAGGAAGGGCCGAAGGCATCGTGTATGTTCCCAGAAGGAATTACTGTGATCTCCATGTGCCATTTGATCCGACCTCGGTCCTGGATTTCGCTTGGAGTAAATGAAGGTGAGAAAGGGTGGTTGAAACCTCTCCTCATTCATTAAATGCGAGGAATGGAGGGTCTGGCAAGCAGACTGCTCGAGAGGGTCCTATGTACCCATTTTTTCCAAAGAAGCCATGCCAGGTTCTCGACTAGCTAGAGGAGGTCTGCACACGCTAACTCGGCATTTACTGGTTCATCTACTTCTCCCCTGCAAAGGCCATGCGAAGTTAAGGAGACATTTGACAAAGGACTTTCGCCCGAAGATTGATTGAAGAGACGCTACACCTTGAAGGGCGAGCACACCTCTGTTGGGMAAATCTGCCCAAGTATATGTACTCAGTTTTTTGCATTTTTGAAGGTATCGATGGTAGAKCGAAGCTCCGATTGTAAAGTTTTAACATCAATCTAGTTCTCTGGTTATGCATATGTATGTGGGATTTCGTGTTTTATGACAGATAGTCTTTCTTACTCCATCTAATTTTCATCTTATGCTGAGAGAGTTYGTGAACGAMTGATTTGTGCGAATTATTGCAATCATGTTATGATAAAGGATTTATTGTTGCATTGTTGTATTCTCCGGTGTTTTGTGTTTGAATGTAAGAAGATCTTGCATTTAGATGCCTTCTCCTACAGTCTGTTAGAAACTTGATGTTTATGACAGACTTTAGCATCTCTCTAATATAAGTCTTCCCCCTACTCACCCTTACTACAACTCACTGTCTGAAGTTATATAAGACCTCACTTGCCCATGCATGCTTGGCCTAGTTTCAGAGTTAGAACCACATTGTTGTGAGTTAACTTCCATTTGATCACCCCATTAAACAAATCGTGACATAAACTAATGGGTGTCAGGCTCTGCTCCTGCTGCAATCTAGGGGTGACTTCTAATGCTAACATTTCTGGCGTCGTTGCCAGGGATGAAGTTGAAAATTTTCCTCGGGATTGAACAACATTGAGCATTTGATTCTGAAGGTGCATCGAGTATCAGAGCCTTTGAAGATTGCTACTGTGCACCTGGAGACTCCATTGTGACGACTCCACTATGGCAAACCTGCCTTGTTAACTGTGGCTTTCAGAGGTAGACATACACGATCTCATCCACAGCTGCCTCTAGCTACACCTGAAACTGATCCAAAGGTGGTTCTCAAAAAAGGAAATGCCCCTAAAGAAGAATCTTCCACCGTCGAAATAGGTAATCCGCCATCTCCTTCTGTAGGAACTCCATTTTCTCCTCCCTAGTTTCTTAATAGACCTCCTTCGAAGGTTTCCCATTTCCTCAATTTTGGGAGTGTTCCTGCTATGTTTTCCCCTCCTGGTTTGGGATTGGAGAGAGAAATCCTTGTCACTCCCCTCTCCTCTGAAGCTGTACCTTGGTGTAGACCCAGGACTATAGCAGATTTCCCCACTCCTATGTTTACTGCTCCTCCTCTTGTTACTGCTACTACTCATGTGCAAAGAGGGGAACCTTCTGACTTGAGCTCGTTATCTTTCTCCTTAAATCCCCTCTTGTTTCCCACTCCACTTCGAGACTCATTCCCATTAGCCCCTTTGTGAAATCCTTCTCCTCCAAGTTCCCCCCCACCTAATATTCCTATGGTTGGTGCTAATCCCCCTCTAAACAGGATGGATGCTATAGTCGCTACCAGATATGCTCCCTTAATCCTACCTCATCCTATGAATCCTCTCCCTACTGGAGATTACTTGAAATATATGCCCAAGTTCACTGGGGAAGGGGACCTAACTATTGAAGAGCACCTGGCTACTTTCTACAGTTATGCAGACAACCTGAACATTGAAAATGAAGATGTTTGGATGAGATTTTTCATCCAGAGCCTGGATGGTGAGGTGAGGAAGTGGTTTAGAGGGTTGTCCCCTGGATCTATTGTTGGGATCAAAGCTCTGGATAGTGCTTTCCTGAGGCAGTGGGGAGATAGGAAGGATTTCATGTATTACATGACAGAGTTTGGGTCTTTGAAGAATATGGAGGGAGAATCTATCTCTGACTTCTCCAAAAGATTCAATAAGATGTATAATAAAATTCTTGCTGAGATAAAACCCTCAGAAGCCTCGGCCAAGATTTCTTACGCTAGTGCATTTGTCCCCGATTTATGTCTTTTATTGAGAGAAAGAAGAGCCACCTCCTTAGCTCAAATGAAAGATGCGGCCATAGAGGTGGAATCTAATGTATTAGCAGCTGATAGACTGAGGAACAAGGATGACGCAGACAAAAGAAAGGGAAGATCTGAAGCCTCAACTTCTGGCCCATCAGTGCCCCACCCTCAAGTGGATGAACTGACCAAGATGGTGAAGTCTCTGTCTGCAGATATGGAGATAATGAAAGTGGAAGGGAGGCAAGCATACAAGGTCCCTTAGAATGCTAAAAACAAAGGAGGTTTCAGGAGGCCAAACAATATCACTTCCCCTACTGTGCAAAGGGAGAGGGGAAGAGACAGAGAAGACAAGAAGATTCAGGCCCCTTTCCAAAACAATTTTATGGCCGAAGAAGAAGAAGGGGAAATAGGTGAGATTGATCCTAAAATCCATTGCTTTGGAGAAACTCCTCCCTTTCCTCATCTGACTCAGTCAACATACGAGGAGTCCCTCATGGACAGTCAACTAAATGAACTGAGCAAGGAAGGCAAGGCTGGTGGTAGCCAAGGCAGGTATGACCTAAGATCTCAGAAGAAGGCAGTAACACCTGATGTTCCTGAGCAGTCCACTAGAACAGAGAGGCCTGCCAATGAAGTAGCAGATGGTCACAGAGGTAAGAAGCCTTGACCCCTCTCTCCCATAGTTCAGATTCATGCTCCCAAAATAAGAGAAATCCAGAATCTTACACCTTCTTTTAATTTCGAGCATGAAATTCAAAAAAACAGAACCCCTGTTGGCTCGATGTCCTTGGTATAAGGATGTCATATATTTTCTGTAGGAGCTGTGACCTCCAGACAGCCTGCAAAGAAACAAGGCAAGAGCTCTGAAGCTCAAAGTAGTCAGATACTACCTTGTCGATCAAATTTTATACTGGAAAGACCCCCTGGGAGTGCTTTTAAAATGCATAAATCCGCAAGAGGCTGACAGGATCATGGTTGAATTTCACAACGGCCTATGTGGAGGGCACCATTTCTGGAAGACCACGGCTCACAGAATTCTCAAAGATGGGTACTACTGGCCCACCTTGTTCGCTGACGTCTGTAGAAGAGTTAGAGCTTGTATCCCATGCCAAAGATTTTCAGGAAAGCAACAACTCAAGTCTCTGCCTTTAAAGCTTGTAGTTGTTTCGAGACCTTTCCAGCAATGGGGCCTAGATTTTATTGGAGAAATCCACCCTGCTTCCAGTGGGTAGCACAAATGGATCCTGACTGCCATGGATTTATTTACTAAGTGGATCGAAGCCATCCCCACCAGGAGCACTTCCCACAAGGTAATTATTGGATTCCTGGAAGACTTCATCACAAGGTTCAGCTGCCCAAGAAAGATTGTTACTGATAATGCAGCCTCTTTCAAGGCTGAACCGTTCGTCAAGTTCTGTGAACAATTTGGAATCAAACTGATTCACTCCACCCCATACTATCCCTAGGTCAATGGTTTAGCAGAGTCCTCTAACAAAATCCTGATAAACATCATCAAAATATTATTGGAGGACAACAAAAGGTCTTGGAATTCGAAGCTAAAATCTGCTCTATGGGCCGATTGGGTGACCACAAAGAGATCTATAGGCATATCCCCTTTCCAGTTAGTGTACGAAGAAGAAGTTGTCTTCCCTTCCCAGCTGGCCATTCCCGTAGCGAAATTCTTCCAGGATTATCAAGAAGAGCCCAATGATATGATCCGAAGAATTCATCAACTGGTAGAATTCCAATAGGCCAGAGAGCAGGTAATGATCAGAATTCAGGATCATCAGTAGATGATCAAGTAGGTTTTTGATAAGAAAGCCAAGAAGGAGGAGTTCCAGATAGGGGAGTTGATACTGAAATGGGATGCTCCTAAGCAAGACAAGGACAAGCATGAAAAATTTGAATCCCTGTGGATCGGGCCCTTCAAGATCTCTGAAGTTTTCTCAAATAACACATACAGGTTGCAGGATTTGGAGGGTAAAGAAGTTTTTAACAACCCAGTAAATGGGCATTTTTTGAAGAAATGTTTTGTCTGAGCCCTCGGTGGCTCCTTTGTTTGTAAATGTTGTCCTTTTGGTTCTTTGTTTACTTTTGTTTTTCGGCCTAGTAAATGACTCCATAGCCCAACAGCAAGGCACTGGAACTGCAAAATGAGTCCTTAGAGCATCACAGGGATGACTCTATCCCCCATGGAGCCTAATGTTAGCAACATTACTTGTCTTCGGCATAGTGATATCCGGGTCTGCAGGTTGCACAAGAAGCGCCCAAGCGCAGCACACAGAAGAAGTCATTTTCGAACTTAAAATCAAGCGAGCGGGCATTTCATTCTTCAGCAGAAAGGATTCAGTGATAGAGCAGAACAACGATTGATGGGTAATTGCAGATTAACCGAGTCGCGTCAAGTATAGCGCTAAAATTTTTAAGGAAGTCAACGGTCGGAATCCTTCGGGAGGCACTCACGAACTTACGAGGGCCATTGATCGCAAGCAGTTCAAGTGCAGTGTTATTTCTTGAGCTCGGGGTTCGTGAGTTCGAAGGGCAGACCATATCCCTTTGGTTACACGAGATTCTGGGTTATGAAAAGTGTCCGGAGGAGGTCAACCATTGCTGACCATCATGTCTCGGGACTTCGTGAAGGGAGAATGCCAAAGTTTGATACTCCAACTCACAAGGTCATGAGTAGCGAGAGGCGCTAGTACTTGGGCCCTAGCCAATGGTTACATATGGAGAGCGCTGACCAGAAAGGGATCCCTGCCCATATCGGCGTATCGGGAAGTGGGATTTGAAGAAGAGGAAACAAGGGTCTCCGACTCACGAATCGCGAAATGAAAAGAACTTTTAATGACGGGCCCACAGTATCGCCGAAAGTGTTATGGGCCATCCGATCAAAAGAGGGATACGTGATGCGTGATTAGGCTCCCCGCCTTCTCACCCATCGCGATTTCGAAGTGCAAGAATAAAATCCCTCATATCCCCAATGCATGAAGTGACGAGAGCATCTAGAACCTGGGGCCCACAGTAGCATCGGGTGAATTTAGGACCGTCGGATTTAGAGGGGTGTGTGGCTCGAGATTAAGCCACCTTGGCATTTCGCTCATCGTGATTTCAAGAAGCAAGGACTAGCTCCTTCCCATTTACGAACGCTGAGGGTGCCTTGGGGATAAGCACGTGGTCATAGCCCATGGTCACTTGTGAAAGAAAAGAGATGCTCAGGAAGGGCCGAAGGCATCGTGTATGTTCCCAGAAGGAATTACCGCGATCTCCAAGTGCCATTTGATCCGACCTCGGTCTTGGTTTTCGCTTGGAGTAAATGAAGGTGAGAAAGGGTGGTTGAAACCTCTCCTCATTCATTAAATGCAAGGAATGGAGGGTCTGGCAAGAAAACTACTCGAGAGGGTCCTGTGTACCCATTTTTTCTAGAGAAGCCATGTCGGGTTCTCGACTAGCCGGAGGAGGTCTGCACACGCTAACTTGACATTTACTGGTTCAGCTACTTCTCCCCTGCAAAGGCCATGTGAAGTTAAGGAGACGTCTGACGAAGGAATTCCGCCCGAAGATTGATTGAAGAGACGCTATGCCTTGAAGGGAAATCGCACCTCTGTTGGGAAAATCTACCCAAGTATATGTACTCAATTTTTTGCATTTTTGAAGGTATCGATGGTAGAGCGAAGTTCCCGATTGTAAAGTTTTAACATAACTCTAGTTCTCTGGTTATGCATATGTATGTGGGATTTCTTGTTTTATGACAGACAGTCTTTCTTACTCCATCTAATTTTCATCTTATGCTGAGAGAGTTCGTAAACGACTGATTCATGCAAATTATTACAATCATGTTATGATAAAGGATTTATTGTTGCATTGTTGTATTCTCCGGTGTTTTGTGTTTGAATGTAAGAAGATCTTGTGTTTATATGCCTTCTCCTACAGTCTGTTAGAAACCTGATGTTTATGACAGACTTTAGCATCTCTCTGATATAAGTCTTCCCCCTACTCACCCTTACTACAACTCATTGTCTGAAGTTATCTAAGACCTCACTTGCCCGTGCATGCTTGGCCTAGTTTCAGAGTTAGAACCACATCGTTGTGAGCTAACTTCCATTTGATCACCCCATTAAACAAATCATGACATAAACTGATGGGCGTCGAGCTCTGCTCCTGCTGCAATTCAGGGGTGACTTCTAACGCTAACACCAAGTAATGGATTTTCTTTTGATAAAAAGAACACTTACTCAACTTGGAATACAACTAATGTTCTCTCATTACTTGCAATACCATTCTTAAGTGATGTTCATGCTCCTCTTCAAACTTAGAATAGATAAGTATGTCATCCAGGAATACTATGAAAATCTTGTATAAATAATTCCTGAATATGCCATTCATTAAGCACATGAATACAACTGGTGCATTGGTCAGTACAAATGGCACCACTACAAATTCATAATGCACATACCTGGTCCTAAAGGCTCTCTTATGAACGTATTATTCCTTGATTCTTACCTGATGGTATCCATCCCTCAAGTCAATCTTTTAGAATATCTTTTCTCCTCTTAGCTAATCAAAGAGGTCATCAATTCGGGGTAGAGGATACTTGTTCTTTATAGTGTACTTGTTCATCTATCGGAAGTCAATACACAGCCTCAAGGTTCCATCCTTATTTTTGACAAAAAGTATTGGTGCTCCGCAAGGTGAAACACTTGGACATATGTACCCTTTCTTCAACAATTCCTCCAACTGGATTTGTAATTCTTTTAACTCTAGTGTGCTCATTCTGTAAGGTGTTTTTTACATCAGTGCAGCTCCTAGCACTAACTCAATTGAGAAATCTATCTCCCTTCTTGATGGCAATCCGGGTATTTCTTGGAATGCATCTTCAAATTCTTGTAGTATCGAGAAATTGTCTAGGCTTGGCCCCTTTGTATTTGTTGGCTCTTCCACATGAGCTGCATACAATTGACATCCTTTCCTAAAACATATTTTTAGTTGTAAGGTTGAAATATCCCTTATAGAGATGGGTCTTGGAACTCTTTTCACAATGCTTTGTTTTCCATTTCCATATAGACATGTAAATGTCTTGTTATGACAATCTAGGACAGCATGATGCTTTTCCAACCAATCCATTCCAATTAGAATATCACAAGACCCCAATGGTATGATATTTAGATCAATAATAGTATTCATGTCATTAAGACTTATGGAACAACTTCTGACCATATCATGGATTCTTCTTTTGGTTCCAGTGGCTAACTGAACCAAACTTTCTTTTCCAAGTTTACTTTTCTCCAAATGTAATATATCCACTATCTTATGATCAATGTAGCAATGAATTTCTCTTGAATCAATCAAAATAGAAACAGGTTGATTTATGATCTTACCTTCCACCTCGATCATATTGGACTGGTACTCTGCTTATTGATCATTTAAAGATGCATATATTCTTCCCATATCTTCGACTGTTGTAGCCTCTTGGATGTTGTGCAGAGTATTCACTCTGTCCTTTCTGTGTGGGAAATCCTTGTATGGGTTATCTTCCTTGCATCCCATGCATTAGATTGGTGGTCTTCCCCTTTTTCCCAAGGAATCTTTTTTCTTGAAATCTCCTTTAGCATACTCATCTTGATGATTTCTACTAGGCTCATTCCTATTGAAGGGAGGTTTGAATCCTTTCCTCCTCTGATCGGACTTTGCATTATTCTTGTCCTTCCAAGATTTCTGCAGAGATTCTCTTCCCTGGCCTTGCTTATACAGGTATTTATCCTTTCTGATGGCTTTAGTCAAGGTCTCGAGTTCATCATACTTAATCCTTTCCTTATAAAAGGCTAGCAGTCCACTTAGAAATCTTTGTATTTTCACTTTCTCATCACCAATGAACCTGACATACTTTAATAATCCCAAGAACTCTTCTTGTATTCTGCCATAGTCATGCTTCCCAAATTGAGTTAAAAGAACTCCTGCATTTTCTTGTCATAGAAATTCTATGAGAGGTACTCCTTATGGAATAACTTCTTGAACTACTTCCAAGTGATCCTACTTTCATTAACATGTTCCACTTGCTTCAGTTGGTCCCACCATACTACAATTTTTCCATGTAAATGGTAGGTGGAAATCCTGGTTTCCAGTTTTGATGAATATTTATGCAACTGAAAATATATTTTGATCCCAAGAAACCATGCTTTGACATCATCTTCCCTTACTCTTTCACCCTCAATGGAAGGTGGCTTGATATTCCTCAGCTCTCCTTGCAAACTATCTACCTCTTGTTTCCTTCTTTGGTGTCTGAGACGAGACACCTTTGGATTTCTTATGGGATCTTTTGATGCATACAAATTTCTTTCTGAGTAAGGAGGTAAGTGGTGCCCATGATCTCTGCTAGCACTTCTGGTATAGCCAAGTCTTCCACGATCATCCCTTCTTTCATGACACTTGCCTTATTCCTCTTGTTTTTAGTTTGATCCCTTCTTTGTTTTTCTTTGCAACTGATCTAATATATGAAACACTTGAGAATTTATCTAACTTTTCTCTCTCATCAATATCTCGCTGTCTTCTTTGTAGCTTTGCACTTCCATATTCAGGATTCTTACCGTTTCTATTAACGTTTCCTTCTCTCCTTTTTCCTTGCATCCATTGGACTATGTCTCTGCATTACCAACTCTGGTATTCTAGCCTTTGGCCTCCTTATCATGACTGGAGGCTCCCTCTCCTTATTCTATTTCCTCAATATGCATCTTGAGTTGATGCGTTTAAACCCCTTATATCTACAAAATGTGAAAGCGACCATTTTTTTAGAATTATGCATGTGATAAAAAAAATGCCAAACCATGCTATAAGTATCTTTCTATTTTTTTGTTCATGGAGATCATATCCCCATTCTTCAAAAATAATAGTGTCCTATTATCCTTGGTTGACACAGAATCTCATCCTGCACAGGTGCTTCCTTCAAACTACCTTCCCAGGTGACCATGACTAGAAACCACGACTAAATCCTTCCTTAGCACTTTTCTATCTTGAATACAACCAATCTGTCCCTTATCCCTCCTTCCCTTAGCTCTCAATCTACATATGACCATGGCCATAACCCTGCACTTAGCTGAAAAAGTGCTTGTCTAGAGCTTCGAGACTTTGAAACTTTCAGCCAGGACCAGATCAACATTCCCCGTCTTCTTTCACAATCAATGATCGAGATCCACTTCAGGACTCCGCGCTTTGGGAGTTTCAACCTTCCTCACTTACCTCCTTCCAGAACGTTTTTACCTAGAGTTCATGATCTACCGACGGGTTTCCTTCCATAGATCAGTGGTTGTGAATCACTTCATCTCTTTGGGCTTCAAAAGTTTCAAACTTTCCTCCTGCACTTTCTCTCGGAGTGCTTTTACCCAAATTCAATACTCCTTTGACGTGTGTCTTATGGAATCAACGGTCGATATGTACTCTAGCCTTCAGGCCTTCAGGAATTTTTGACCCAATGCAACCTGTCACATCTTTCCCATTTGGAGTGCCCAGTCTCTGGACTACACGATCTGTCACTACGTGGAGAAATACTAGAAGTGGACACGTGGGCCAATCAGGCGGGTGACACATGTCACATTCTAACTGAATCTTCAATACTTCAAATGCTTAAAACTTACTGAAACGTGGCACACATCCCATGTGTCCACGTCATCCCAGGTGACGTCCGCAAGCCATGTCACTTTGGGATTTCCAGGATCCACATCACCTCTAGGTGACATCATCATGCCCCATCACTTCGACTCTTTGGGCTTCGGGACTTTGGGAGTTTCCATGCTAGCACACACTTCCAATTCTCCCGAACTTCACATTCCCAAAATGGCCAATCTATTGCCATTTTTCCTCGTAGATCAAATGACTAAGATTCACTTTGGGTCTTCACCTGGAGTCCATGGATCTGCACCACATTCCCTCCTTAATCTAATGATTGAGTCTTACATTGGGTCTTCGCACTTCAGAAATATCAAATTTTAAAACTTATCTGGCCCCACTGGATTTTATTTGAAGCCTTGGATCTGGTGACATGTGGCTCTCAACAGATCAATGGCTAAGATCCTTTCGAGTCTTCAGGTTTTGGAAATATCAAACTTCAAACCCTTCGAAGTACATGGGATTTTGTCGCGTGTCCTCTTGAATCAGATGGTTGAGGCTTACTTTGGGCCTTCACCCAAAATCCACAGATTTACACCACTTTTCTTCTAGATCAGATGACCCAAATTCACCTCGCGCTATCCGACACTTGAGATTTACTACAGATGATCTGGAGACTAAGATATATTTTGGATGATCAGATGATTGATATTTACTTCAGCTCTCTGACTCTCTGGGCTTCGGGAGTTTCAAATCTCAACTGAAAACCTCTCGAAAATATTTCTCCGGAGTTATTGATCTACTGACATGTACCTCTTGGTGATTGACAATTAGGATCTACTTAGGCTATACAAAGTTTCAATGTTCAAGCCCTAACATGTCACATCACTACAGGCCTTTCAATTTGCAGGGGTATGCATCGGTGGTTTGGATTAACCCACTTTTCACCCTGCAATTATTTTGATTCCGACACGTAACCCCTTGGGGAAACCTTCATTTGGATTGCGGGACCGCCTTGGGAAATTATCTCCCATGCAACTTGGTTCCCCGCAATGCCTCATATCCGTTAATCTCACTCTCCAATGGCATCTGACGGTGCTAACCTTATTCCTTTCTTCTTTTTCATCGGATAACCCCTGTTCACCTGTCCTCCGATCCAACAATCTCGGATTTCTCTCGATCCTACAGTGGCGATCGATCCCAAATTAGAAGGGTATGGTCATGATCCTTTGAACCCCTTACATGGGTCTCTAATGTTCTATCTCCTGCATATATTCTACAACACCATTCCTCCTGATCTTTTCAAATCCATGGTCAGAATTCAATCTCAACCCCGGGACTCTGACCAACAAACCCAACCCACAGGCCCAGTTTTTCAACCAGAAGCTATGATACCAAACTGTAACATCCCCAACCACCCACAGGTTGGGGCATGCTACCTTCAAGCCTGCCCTTGGATTTCTTTCTCTTACAATACCTTTTTAAAATTTAAGGATGCATAAAAGAAAAGACTTTAACAACATGCACAATAGTAGTCAACAAGCATGCATAGTCTACAGACTCAGTTAAACAATAATTAAATGTACAGTGGAAAAACATTCATATACATGTAAATGATACCATAACAAATAGCACTTATCTTTATGGAAGATGACACCAACTGGCTTCATACCATAGACGTTGCACCCAACCATAGACACCACTTCTCCAAATCTCAATAGTAGTGTCAATCCTGAGCTAGGGCTATGAATCGACAAGGACAGTTCTAGAGTGTACTTGGGTTCCCAAACTAGTCAACTCTCAAGCTCTCATAGGTTTCCCAACACCCAGCATGTACCACCCAAGAGAATGGACCTCCACCCTTCTCTACCACGCAGTACCTCAAGCAATCCTTCTCCTTTTTCCAAGGCCTCTAGCACAGCTGGTCCAAAATCCCAATGGTGGAACTCTCAGGACTCACAGTTGTGATCAAAATAGGGCACAGACCAACACATCTCAAACATGCAGGCCCCAGGTCATGGATGGATTGCACCAACAACCATTACAACCAACTATCCCGTGAATAATTCTTCAGCAGTTCGGTTCCCTTTACCAAGCCAAGATGCAGGTGAGGTTGGATCAATGAATGGATGAATGAGTGCATGAAAGTGTGTGAGGGAAATGAAGGAACGTACATGAAATCAGAAAACAAGCCATCAGTTGAACCCCCCCATTAGACCTGAGGCGGGTTTAAGTAACTTCGTGGGGGATCAAGAACCTCCTGGCCTTCCCCAAGAAGCTCACGTAACTGATCCCTTCCCTTAGGAAAAAATTGTAATTAACATAGGAATACACACTTAGCCCCTCAAGCCCCCTCTCTTGTGGAATCATATCCCCCTATAACTCTAGCCCTTGTTCGTCTAGTATCCATCGATGTGTTTATTATTAATAATGATCAAAACATTACATTTTTGGGGCACACTGGCCTTTTAATAATTGTTTGGGCACCCTAGCCTCTCAGCATTGTAACAATACATTATTTAAAATCAGGGTTTAGAACCTAGGGTGTTACATTATCCATGGGCATATTTGTTATGTTTATTAATGGATTATTCTATCTAATGTGATAACCTTTTATATTGCCACCATATGCCTTCTTTTATTGTTTGTTGAGAACCTGTTGCAGGTATATAGCTTTAGGTCAAAGTGCTCAATGGTGGACTTCATCGAGCATTTGGATGAAATAGGCCTCTTTCTTATCTTTCTTGCATATTGGCTTATATAGCATGTTATTGGGATAGACTTGATTTCTATAGTCATTTCCATCTGTTGTGGTTTACCCTAGCCATAGAGATATTTTCCCTGTAACAGAATTGGCGACCATATTGGGGATAGAATCTTATTTCTTAGGGTTTGGAGTACTTTTCTCCTTAGATTTCTCTCGTTTCTATTTTATTTGTCGCATCATTGCTTGACAGTTTTTGGTCACTCTAGGTCTCAAATCTTATCCTTTTTCCCTTGCATGGCCTTGTTTTGAGGCAAATATGCACCTTTTTCCTTGACAGTCACGTACATACGCTAGATGTCTCACTGCAAGATGCATATATATGCTCTGCTTGCCTGAACAATCACGTACACTAGTTTTCCTTGCTTTCTTGCTAGGTTTGGTGGTTGTTGGGTGGGATTCGATGGTTGTTGAGTCTTCTTAGGTCTCTATAGTTCCTGTTAAGTTCTTTTGGCATGAAAGGAAACCCTTCTTTGGTTGAATTTTTGGGCGAAGTCTTTCTCATCATTTTTTTCATTTTGTATTGTCCTTGTACATCGTGATGGGTGTTTTGTTGTTTGGTATCCTGCTTGATATTTCTCTTTTTATACACAGTAGGGTTATATATCAAGTTACTTTTAAATCCATGCATTTTCAGTTTGTTATATTGAAAAAAAAAATAAAAAAATAGGCATTTTGCATTGCTTGGCATTTTTGTCTTTTGAGTCTTTTTCATTAGCTTAGTGCATATAGTGAAAGATTGCTTTTTTACTTCTGAATTGCAAAGTTTAATTTGAAAATTACATTGGTTTTTAGAAGCATATCATTCATTGAAAGTTAAAGTTAGGACATTGCATTATTTTCATATTTACTTCACTTGCAGAGTCATAACACCATGAGTTTCACTACCATACCTTTTTGAGTAATCACAACCATTAAAATCAACACTATAATTTAAAATTAATTAGTCACGATTTTACTTTCTAGGGTGCACAAACTAGACTAGGAATTAGTGCCTTGGAATATGATTTTGTGAGTAAACTTCTCCAAGGAAATTAAATCAACATATGTGTCTGAGTCAGGAAGTGGAGAAATCCATTGTATAATTGGTAAGATCAGGAGGCTTTGCTCACCCCGGAGTTAATCAGAAGGTTGAAGGGATATCCCTCCGATACCTTCCTAGCGTAAGAGATATTTCTGGGGATCTATTCGTATTTGGGGATCTTGCTAGTGTCTTTAGCTCTGTGAGAGGCGATGCTTTCAAGGTTTCAGGATTTGCTACCCTGCCCATATGGTGGAACTGACTTACAACTACTCACATGTGCATCGATTATACAATGGTTTATCAGTTTCTTGACTTAGGTATCTCATAGGTTATTTGCAAGGGTTATTCTGCAGGTACCCTGGGTCAGATAAGGGTTTGACAACACACATCCTTTATGGAGGATTACCTCTCCATGGGGATCTAACCGACTGGTTGTTAATCCCACTAGGGCCCTTATAACGGATTTTGTTACCTTTGATCTTTAGCAAGGAGTATCAGGCCTCTCTTGGACGAGACATACCTTCTTTAGGGAGGGAGGCCACTCAGCCACTTTACCCTGTTTGCATGCATTTTGGTCATTTGACTTTTAGTGTGCTCTTTGATTACTAGTTGGCCTTAAAGAGTTTATACTGAGTTCCCATGGATAGTGGAGTTCATGTGGCTCCCTCGTTCACTGCTACCTACTCCATGATTCCTGTTCATTTCATGGGGACAAGTCCTTCCATTTTTCATAATGGTATGAAGAACTATGGCACTTAGTCCGCGCCTTGGGTATCTAGTCATTCTCTCGTTGATATGCCTTCACCCTTGCAATCCTCTCCCTGGTCCACTTATATGAGTCCTAGCATTGGATCTGGGGGCACCATGGCCTCAATGCCTATGTCCTTGTTTGATATGAGTCATGTCCCTCAACCATCTTTTACGACAGGAAGTTGGAACCTCCCCTCTTACAAATCTAGTCCTAGCTATGCTTTTTCAGGAGCCAATACTCAGATGGGTTCTTATTCTAATAATTACACCCCACCCATGTTTCCTTCATCCACCATGTTGAATCTTTCAAACAATTGTCCCATGATGAGTCCTCATATATCCCCAGGTACTTCATACGGGGAGAATCAATTTTACGATTCGAGCTACCCTCTTTATGGAACCCCTTCACAAGCGGGAAACATATATCTTCACTCAAATAATCCTTATCATACTTTTGTATCTTTGCAGACTTCAGTGATGATTCTCATTCAAACTTATCTGAATCAATTAAATGGAGGATACTACCTTTCCATACAAGGATAGGGGGTAAACTAGGATCCTTCTTAGCTTGCAATGTTTCAAAGACAATGTTTCCTTGGACATTGGTATAAAATGCCACAACTCTCCACTAGTCCAGTCAGTTTCAGTCATACTAGAGCTCCATCACCAACCTTTTCCAGTCATGTTGGGGATGGGTCGACAACCTCTACAAGTCATGTTGACAACTTTCACCCCGCTGATACTAGTCATGCTGGGGGAACCACTCTAATCACCATGATTCATATCATTGCCACATCTCCAACCTCTGTACATCATATAGGAGATGAATCTCTCAACTTTTCCTATCACGTTGAGAAAATGTCACCAACCATTGTGAATGGCATTGGGGGCATTGAGAAGCCTAGACATCTCAGATGTAAGCCTAAATTGCTTTGTGAGACTTGTGAAGGAGATCACCTTACTCATTTATGTCTGACTACTATTGGGATACTAGAAGTGTGGGGCTCATCTAAAGGCCCTTAGAGTTCTAAGGCATATGTGGTTTCCCCGCACCTTGTTTCTCCTTTGATTGACACAACAGTAATTTTGTCGCAATCCTCTCCTGACCTCACCCCCATTGTCGAGGGTGATGTTTCCCCTATCCCTGTTACCATGCATCCCCTTCAACTTAGAATTGAAGAAGTGGTTATACCAGTGCAATTTATGGGCTATCCTACTCTCCCTATGGAGGGTGATGCATCCATTAATCATGTTGTCAGCATTCATGATCCTGAACCTTCTAAATGAGAGAGGGTTTTACCTTCACCAAGTCCTCTCCCTCCGAGTTTTGACAAGATCAACTTCGAATGGGACAGTCCTATGGGGCATCCAATGCCCCTGCCTATGTCTTTTCCTATAAGAGATGTTATCCGATATATCACCGAGACCATATCCTCAGCGAGTTCTTTATCCTCCTAGACTTAGATAGCTTTGGTTTTTCCCAAGATTATGTTGGCTATTCGTAAGATACTTACATTCCTCAAAATTTTTGCATGGGAGCCTTGCCTCCCCCCACCCCCCCCCCCTCATGACTTGTTTCCTAGAATCTCCCAAATGAGTTTGAATTAATCTCTTTTCCGACTCATTCAAAAATCAAAAATATTTCCGAGTGATTTGTCCCTTTCACTCTCGTTAAATTGGACTTGATAGGTCTTGAGTCTTAGCTAAGATCTCTTCTGACTCATTATCAAAAAGTGAAAAGATTGTTGAGTGAACTTGTCGTTTTCACACTCATAAATTGGTTTTGAAAAGATGTCTATTTGGCACAAGTTTATCCCTTTTTCACAACAAGTAGACTAAAATGCATTAAAAAGGACATTTTTTGGCATTAAGTTGTGATTGCATCTCATGCCCTTGCTTGCAGTATTGAGCCTATAGACGGTTCTCACTTTGTGCTATAAACCATTTTCCTCAGCAGTTGCATCCTCAACCAAGCAGAGCCTTGTTTATATCCTTCACAATTTGACACCCTGCCTATGAGGGAATGTTCCCCCGAGTGTCCATCCCCCGCATGCATTTCCCTGCATTGAGAATAGGTATTTTCCACTGCTAGAACTAGTTTTTCTTACTTGCGACACTTGTTTCCTCCTTTGCATCATAGAATTCATTTGTCTATGAAAAAAAAAAAGGGTGGGAAGGGAGTATTATCCTATATTGATAGAAATCGTGTCACCTTTGAACAAAGAACAAAGTTATTGAGTCCATTTATCATCATAATTTTGGGATTATCATGGCCTTTGGAAGCTGTGCTCGTTACAGAGTCTTCTCTACCGACTGGTTACTCTTCTAGTCCCTATAAAGAATTTCATGGATGCCTCCTGCATCTTATGGTTTCATCATTGGGCCTATGTTGTCAGATTCGTTTGTATGTCTCATTCTCTTGTTCAAAGGAATTCTATCAACCTACGTTAGCCACTCCTCAGAACGTTTGACTTTGCATGTCAGCCATACCTTCAGTTTGTCTCAGAACCACATGATATTGTAGTCCTATCATGCACCCTGACCCTACTTTCATCATTGGTAGGTAACCTTGAACCCAACAGTCGTCATTTCATCATTGGTCGTTGACTAGGTGGTTTCCCTTGTGTTCGATGGCAAGACATCTATTCACACATTGGGATCCATGCAATGTCGTCGATTCCATTAGCCTTATTGGTGGTTTCCTCGTGTTTGTCAGTAGTTTTCATCATTGGTTTCTATTCAGAGGGTCTTTTTCGTGTACCTCTTGTACTTGGCACACGTGAAAGACGCACAGGGTTGTTGGTTCATGAACTTGTTCTTTGTGTGATTTCCACCAAATCATGAAGGTCATGCTTTGTACCTCGTGATGACCGATGAGAGATGCCTTAATGCTCTCCTTTCAGTGGGTCTCCTTCCATCGAATTCAGTTCATTTATTTTGGAAACGGGATCCAGAGTATTATGAGTACCTTGAGTCTTGCAGTCATCAGTGGCAAGCTCTCTGACCATCGACAATTGGGAATACATCAATGTCTCTTGATCGATGGATTCTTCAGGTGTTCGACACCAACTCCTCTATTCACACTTGTAAGAATGTACTCGGTGCCTTGATACCTACTATAATTATCGATAGGTTGTCTCACGTTTGTTAATGGTATACATCAATGACCGGTAATCAAACGATGTTTCATTGTGTTCGACCTCAACTCCTTTATTCACATGATGTAGACTTGCACCCTTGGTGGATTGTGTAGAAGACTTGAAGACATCACTATATGGGAGCAACTTTCCCGAGTTGTTGCTTACTTTTAATTGAACCAATACCTATATGACTTCAATGACCATGAGAGATCAGATTGTACTCCATGGTATACAGATATCTTCATATTGGTTTTGAGACTGGTTCTATTGGGCCTTTTTCATGACTACGACAATTATTGGCATGTAATCGCATTTGTATTTTCCTATTCATGGCCACAGACACTTGTTTGGTATATTTTCACATGGATCTGTAGTGTAATTTTATTGGTAGCCATGTATGCAAAGTCAGTACAGACTGTAATGAGCAGCGCATTCATCGAGTTGGTCCCATACCACTCCACTTATGGGTTATTTATAATATATTTCAGCCATCGCAGATACTCCTTTGACCTCACACATTAGGGGGCATCTGTTTTAGCAAGATTTGCCTCACTCTATGCAATCTTGCACAGAGGGCCTTATTCCATTTCCCTATGCAAACTCATCTTCCCTATTGATAAAATCTAGAGACAAAAATTAATATTTTTCCACATATATGGATCTTGCACACTATACAACATGTGTATATGCAAGATACTCTAGTACATCCCACGCACATCAAGATTTGTTCCAGAAAATGAGATTAAATGTTGGGTTTCCATGTCACGATAGGATATCTATGATCCTTGGCCTTCCATACACTGGAAACGTGCTGACTCCACCCTTTAGTTCCATTTTGAAGGCTATAAATGGGCCAATTCCGAGCTCTGGAAAGAGGAGAAAGAATTCAAATTTGAGAGAAAATTTACACTAGAGGAATTACTTACTTCATATTGAGTCTACATCCCTTTTTCCTTTAAGTTTGAACACAATGTTCAGCCCCCAAGCTCTTCCCTTATTGATTGAGAACCTCATCGTTTCTATCTTATGAGCTTGCCTTTGGTGGAGGATTGAAGTGGTGGATGCCCAGCTGGAAGGAACTTAGTTTCTTGATTCCGAACCATGCCGACACAAAAGTCTGTAACATTCTCACTTTTGTTGATCATTTACTAATAGAAATACTATTTTCCCATCCAATTGATATCTGGAAATTATATGAGTTATTATCCATGGGCGTCTGTGTTATTTTTATTAATGGTTTATTCTATCTAATGTGATAACCTTTTATATTACCACCATATGATTTATTTGCTTGTTTTTTGAGAACTTTTCGTAGGTATATAGCTTTGGGTCGAAGTGCTCAACGGTGGAATTCATCGAACATCTGGACAAGGTAGGCCTCTTTCTTATCTCCCTTGCACATTGGTTTATATAACATGTTATTGGGATAGAGTTTATTTCTATAGTCATTTCTGTCTGTTGTGGTTTACCCTAGCCATAGAGAGATTTTCCTCGTAACAATATAGTAGTCCACTAATCATTGAACTATATTTCCTCTGATCTTTATACTTTGAATCATCATCTTTTCTTAACTTGCAACTGGTTTTCATGGGAGTGATAATGGGTTTGTAATCTTACAGTCCAAACCTCTTTAGCATTTCTCTGATATACTTGGTTCGAGAAATAAAATTTCCTTGGTGGCTTTGGCATATATGCAATCCCAGAAAGAAGGATAGTTCTCCAAGTAATGACATTTCAAGTTCATTATGCATATCCTTTGCAAATTTCTGGCTTAACCTATCATCATCACTACCAAAAATAATATCATCAACATAAAATTCAATTAATAAAATACTATCTTGACTTACCTTGATGTAGAGGTTGTTGTCTACACTTCTGTAGTGTCCCCAAGGCCGAGCCCCATTGTAAACCAAGTTCTGAAAGGAATTGTGATTATGTTTTATAGGCTGGTGAGCCAAGTTCTTATAAGCTGGAGACTTATGTGTTTGTTAGGCCGGGGAGCCTAAGTGTTGAAGGCCAAGAGCCTGTTGTTGTACTTGTATGTATGCAAAACATTTAATAAAATATAAACACTGCCAGGTGCAGACCTACCACGACGAATGAGTGAAGGGGGACTGAGCATCCACAGAGTGGGCAAGGAATTAGGGGCTGGAAGGTGGGAAAGGGGATAAGTGTTGAGCCTAGGGGCTAAGCCTAGGGAGCTTAAGCCTGGGAATAATATTTTAATATTATCCCCAAAAGACATGTGCATTTTATGTTTATCCTAAGTTTTGGTAAGGGAGGACGCACAAGGGTGATGTGTGCTGGTGGAACGCATGCAGTTCCATGGGTGAAAAGTGTCAACCCTGATGCATGCGAATAAAATGGCTAGGGTGAGCCGTGAGAAGGGTTCCTTCCCCATTCTGCCCGATCATCTGACCGCGTATGGAGCCCGTGATAGTACTACCAACCCGACTCCTGTAGAGAACCTTCGTGCGTCCCTGTGATTAGAAAGGCTTGTGTCTGGCTCTAAGAAAACCCGTGTGTACATTCCCTGAATGAGAAGCCCGTGTTGATTTTGGGAAAGATTCTGTGTTTGTTTTGGAAAGTTGGTACACCCCTTCTCTGTTCTAAATCGTGGAGTCTGAATTGACCCCTGCGTGGACGACTCATCACGCATCCCTGAGAATCCAAAGTGTGAGTCTATCCCGTGTTTCCAAATTGAGGAAAACAGAAGTGTATCATCCCTACTAAGCCTGGTTATACTGTTGCACCTGTCTGGAGCTACCCTGGGGTGTTCGTGTCTGGATTCCTGTGGATTGTGGTGGACATGTATTGTTTTTTCCTGTGTGGCTTGTTGGCCAGTTTGTACAACACTCTCTCCAGGGGAGAGAGGTGGTTGAAGTTGGAAGAACAGGTTGTTGCACCTGTGAGTGACTCCCTCCAAGTGAGAGAGTGCGCAGAGGAAGGAGAGAACTCCTGGAAGGAACCTTGTAGCTGCCATAGAGCCTGGAAACTTCTGGTCCGACTTGTTCTTGTAACCCAAGGCAAGGGAGATTAGCAGTCGAAGGACTGTCCAGGTGACAGAGAAGGTGTATACTCCTGGGGTGGAACATGCATGTGGGGAATGAGGGACTGTGGGCAGTGAGCGTGGGAGGTTCCTAGGAGAGAATTCCTTTCCTTGTGGTTGTGTGTTGTTTTCCCTATAACCTCAGCTAGCCCAGTATTCCTTGTCTTGGGGTGGAGCTTAGTCCTAGCTCGGGGGTGACCCACTTCTGAGTTGATGAACAGTGTGGTCTAAGGCTAGGAGGTTCGTGGAAGGCCTGCACTTGGTTGGTGGATTCTACCACTGTTAAAAGATAAGTATCTGATTATGTTTTAATCATGTTTTGCATGACTCTACTGCTTATGATATCATGATTTCCACTATGTATATGAATTAGTATGAAATGTTATGGACTGTTAATTATGGCAGTAACCCATATGAATACTCTGTGTAGAATGTGTTTATTTGTTTAAATGCATGAGATTTATAATACCTGTATGAGTTATGTGCAAGGTGGTGTTATAAGTTTTCTTTTAAGAGAGATTAAACCTTAGTAGCAGAAAAAGTACGCTACAACTTCCTTTTCTGAACCCTGCCTACTGTAGACATTTATCCAGTCTAGAGTACCCTGCTCTAGGAGCCTGTTTTAGACAATACAAGGCCTTCTTTAATTTACACATATAATCTACATTCTCTAACAACTGAAATCCTTCTAGTTGTTCAATGTAGACTTCTTCTTCAAGTTTCCCATTCAAAAAATATGATTTTACGTCGATTTGATACACTTTAATATTTTTGGAGCATTCATAAGCTAAGAGCAGTCAGATTACTTCCATTCTAGCAATTGGGGGAAATGTTTCTTCAAAGTCGATTCCTTCAACCTGTGCATATCCTTTACATACCAATCTAGATTTGTTCCTTCTAACCTGTTATTGAGTTGAGGAAAAGGTACAAATATCCTCCTTATTCCCATGGTTTATGATATAATATTGATTGAATTTTCCATTAATTAGAGATAATTAGGATAGAAAATGATTAAAAAGTCTTCTGCAAATATTATTGAGTGATATTAGATAAATTCAAAATTCAGTTGGAAATTGTTTGATTTTATTGCAGGAATAGGAGAATATCGTTAAACTCAAAGATTTTGAAGATGCGTAGACTGTTGGAAGATGAAGAGATCAGGCGCAAAGTTGTTTTGAGAAAGATTGATTCTCTATTTTGTAAATTGTATAAATAGTTAAAGCAATCCTAAGGATCTTTTGATCCTCAGGATGGCTTAATTTACCCATATCATTGTAATAAATAGAGGGTAATGAATCATAGAAATACATCTAAGAAATGTATCCAAGCATTCAAAACTTGAAATTTCTCTATACAAGCAGTCTTTTGTAAATGTTGTACCAGTTATGGAATTAATAGAAGCTTTGGGAGTTTTCACCATTTTTGCATACTGAGTTGCTAGTAGGAGTGCTTCTGAGGACTGAGGGCCTAGTATGAAGGAGTTACTATCTCAATATGTAATTGTATCGATTTGATTTTAGTTCTGTGATTTAAATCTCTTTTGCAACAGTTAAGATGAATGCATGAGTGTGTTGATGTTTTTAGAGATTAGTTGTGTTGTTTGATTACAGAAGATAGATGATTCATTTGAATGTTACTGATTTTTGTTCCATTTCTCATTGTTGTAGTTTGTTAATCGACAGTTCCTCTCATTTTCGCATTTGTTGTTATTTTTATTAAGTTAGCATTTGTTGTTCCTTTCGTTTAATTTAGCATTTTTTGTTCCTTTCATTTAAAGTACATATGTTGTTCCTTCTCAATTTATAGTACTTGTTCTTTCCAGTAGATTAAATAGTCATTGATAGATCAGTTTATTAAGTACTTTCATAAATTCAATTATTATTTCTTAGTTAGATCAATTCAACAATTTAGTTAATGCCTTTAATTCACAGCATGTTATAGATCAGATTGTAATTTTGTTGAGTAGAGATCTTAGCTTTATTATTTTAATGAATGTGTGAGGAACTTGATTGCTCATAAACTCATATTTCTTTAATTACATGATTTTAACCTCTACAGCTATCTGCATAGACTTTGTTGATATTATTGAAAGAAAAGATGAATCCTCAAGTTGATAAATTAATGTTAAACTTAGGTTTTTTTAGGACATCTTTAGAGCCCAACATTTTGGTGTCGTTTCTGGGGAGAATGTCAAAGATAGCATAGGTTGTGTCTCTGGAGGATGAGGTATTGAAAGTGGAAGGTAAGAACCTATGTAGGAAATAAGTAAAATTATTATGCCATCGCCTACCTTCAGCTGATGCATAGAGGTCATACAGGTACTTAGAATTTTGTGTGAAGTGTGTATGACTAAGAAGGAAGAACTTGAAAAACCAAAACCCCCAACAAAAACTATAAAAGGCCGGGGCTCGGTGCCCCCTAGAAGAGTCACTTTCATAGACAACATCATCCGAAAATATGAATCCCAAGCCTCAGTTGGACCTCAGAAAAGTTCTACACGAATCCCTCAAGCAACAAATTTACCAACTCCAGCCCATGCTGAGGTTCAAAGTAGAACTGAAGGGACTGAACAAAGTTTTCAAAATATAGATCTTCCACCTCTCATCCCTTTAGATGAGGGAAACTCTTGTAATCTGGAAGAAGGAGAAGGGGAGACCAGTGGGGTTTCTAAAGCAAACCTATCACCACCACCTAGTCCTAGATCTTTTATGACAGGACAAGGTATACTTGAAATCCCATATAGAGGTAGCGCGATTCAATCCCCTAGGGGATCAAGTAATCAATCACCCCAAATAGAACACCCAGGCTAATAAATTCCTAAAGATTATTGGCATATTTTTGACCGAATGGCACAACCAAATCAACCATGAGCACAGACTTCCACTTTGGAATATCTGATAGTTGATCTAGTTGCTAATTCCCCCATGAAGTCCATTCCATTATAGAATATGCCAACCTTTCATGGATTAATTTTAGAGGACCCTAATGCATTCTTATTCGAATTTGATGTCCTATGTAGAGGATATGACTACACCTCTGAACCCAAGAAACTGAAGTTGTTCCCTTCCACCTTGAAAGGAGCAGCTTTGCACTGGTTTATGGGATTAGGAGGAGGAACCACAAATTCATGGGATGAAATGAAAAAAACCTTCCTAAAAAAATATTAGGATTATTATAGAACTAGGGATCTAAAATATGAAATGTTTCAAATAACTGCAAAAGAAAATGAGACACTAGAGGAATATGTTGAAATATTTCAGCATAACTTGCAAAGATCACCATATGGCACACTACCAGGTGAGGTATGTAAAGCCACTTTGATAAAAGGAATGATCGATGAATGGGTAGAAACACTGAATTTAATGGGGAAGGGTGATATTTATCAAGAAACTTGTGATAATATTATCTTATTATGGATCAGGTGTTCACGTGGAAGCACACGGACCAGATTGGGAATGTGAGATCCCCTCACCAGAAATAACAATTACTATCAGGGGTGTCACCGGAGCAGAAGTTGGTAATCTATTAGATAATTTCAAAACTGATATTTTGAGTACTCTGACTACACAATTGGATTTTTTGCAGGCTAAGCAAAAATAGGCAGAAGCAAAACAATCCTTGGCCATATTTTTCCACTGATGAAAAAAGAAACATAGTCTGAGGGAATTTCCTTTGGATGTAGTTCGGGTGTGCGCTATTTGTGCCAAATACCATGCAACAGAGAAATTCCCATCACTCCCAGGACTAAAAGTTGTCTTTAAAGAGGTACAAGAGGAAACAAAACTGCTATATCTAATGGCTCAACATTGCCAATGGTAGGCTCATCCCCTAGGTACACTACAATATCCTTCCTCTTTCTTTTCTAGACAGTATAATCGGCAGCAAAATTATAGAAACACATGGCAGGGACAACCATTTTCTAACCCTACCTGGTAGTTCCAGCAATATCCTACTTCACCCTAGGAAAATCAATCTGCTACAAATCCCACTTGGCCAAATCAATAAGCTACAAATCCCACCTCACCTAACTCACAATACCCTACCCCATCCTGGAAAAATCCAAGTAATAATCCCTATCCTTCACAGTGGACTAGCACATCTTCCCAAGACCCAAATTGGAATCAAAACTTGTGGCTCCCCAAGCTCATCCCACTTTACAAGCACCACTCCAATTACCCCAGAAACCTCAAGCCCAAATGCATCCTCAATTACCAGCTCAACCCAATCAAAATCCTAATAATAGACCATCCTAGCTTTTACAAATTATCGAGGATTTGAACGGGCAAATCAACTCAGTAAGGTGAAATCAACTACGGTTGAGGTCAGGCGCATAATTTCTCCTAAAGAAAGTAACACTCACCAAGAGCAGGAGAATGAAAATAATATAGAACCAGCAATAAAACCCTCGACTATGGTCATAACCGAAGAAATAGAATAGGGGGGAAATACAGTGGAGCCACAAAACCATGATGAGGACATGATTCCTCCTCCCTCGTCTTCCAAGAGGTTAATGATAGAAAAAACAACTGTATATCCTAACTTCGACATTGTAGGGGAACTAAAGAATCTCTATGTTAAGATACCACTCCTACAGTCTCTACAAGACATCCCAATTTATGCAAAGACAATTAAGGAATTATGTGGGAAGAATCATGTCAGGAAAGTTAAAAATCCATCAACGGTTCGCATGGTAGGAGCCTTGTTCGATCTTATTCTTTGCAAGAAAGAGCCAGTCAAGTATACAGACCCAAGGAATCCCATGGTAACAGTGCGGATCCTGACCATCGAGACTTTCAATATCATGGGTTTCACCTCCTTCAAACCTACTTCAATTATGTTACAATTGGTTGATAGATCAATGGTTAAACCAGTCGACACATTACAAGATATAGAAATTTTAGTCGACTCTTGGGAATACCCAGTTGATTTCCTCATTACCAACCCAAGAAGTTGACTCGATGGACACCCATTAATACTGGGAAGACCATGGATAGAAACAACAGATGCATACATAGGATGTCGCAAAGGCATCATGACTATTGTTAGAGGAAGTGGTACAAAGAACCTCATCCTGTAGCCTCCAACTAAACCAACTTTACCTATTATACATCAGCAGTTTCCACCACCTAGATATCCAGAAAAGGATCTATGACCTCCTCTCACATTGGAAGAATCTCTCAGACTCAAGAACCAACTAGAAGATGATGTGATCAGTAGCTTCATTAAAAACCCAACCATTATAAGCAATCCAACATGTAAAATGTTAAAATTTGTGTTAGATAATGAAGCACAGGGAGATCATTTGGAAGAATTGATGGAACAATAGATCCCTACTACTGTTTTCCATAACAACAGATCAATTGAAATTGCACCAGGGAGGTTTTTGAGTATTAATGATAATTTAAATGAGCAACAACAACACAAATTGATTCAGATCCTTTCTAAATACCATTAGTATTTTGCTTGGGAATATCCTGACATGAAGGGAATCGATCCCCAACTTTGTACACATCATATCTATATTGAGAAATATGCCCGACCCATATCACAGACCCAACGAATATTGAACCCTCATCTCAAGTATGTTGTTAAATAAGAGTTACAAAAACTATTGGATGTTGATTTTATATATCCTATCTCAGATATTCGGTGGGTTTCCCCACTAGTAATTGTCCCTAAGAAGAATGGGAAATGGATAATCTGTGTAGACTACAAAGAACTCAATAAAGCTACCGAGAAGGACCACTTTCCCTTACCCTTTATTGATCAAGTCCTTGACACTTTAGCAGGGAAGTAGTTCTTCTCCTTCGTAGATGGTTTTAGTGACTATAATCAGATCCAGATTGATCCGGAAGACCAAGATAAAAATACATTAACATGTCCCTAGGGTACATTTGCATACAGAGTATTTCCCTTTGGATTATGTAATTCTCCAGCCACATTCCAGAGGGCCATTTTGAGCATATTTTTTGATCTGATTAATGAAGGACTTGAAATTTAAATGGACGATTTCACCCCTTATGGCACTGATTTTGATCAAGCTCTGAGAAATCTAGAGAAGGTACTGGAACAATGCATTGCTACTAGGCTATGTTTGAGTCATGAGAAATGTCATATGATGATGACCGAAGGTGTGGTACTGGGACACTATGTTTCTGTAGAGGGAATCAAGGTAGACCCAACGAAAATAGAGGTAATCTTTAATCTTCCTACACCCCATACACAAACTAAGGTACTTAGTTTCCTTGGCGTTGTAGGATACTACCACAGATTATATAAAAAATTTCAAGAACAACTACACCTTTACATGCTTTAACTGGTAATGAGGAATTTCAGTGGTCTAACAAGAGTGATGTTGCATTTGCAGGACTTAAAAAGTTGGTCTCAATGGCACCAGTGTTGAGAGGTCCAAACTGGAAATTGCCATTTCATATTTCTACAAATGCATTAGATATCGCCATAGGTGCTGTCCTTGGACAGGAAGAAGACAAGAAACCTTATGTTATATATTTTATTAGCAAAAATTTCACTTCCGCTGAATTAAATTATATAGTAACAGAAAAAGAATTTTTAGCCGTTATACATGCTATTAATAAATTCTGCCACTATATAACAGGTTATCCAGTTATTCTGTATACTGATCATTCTACTATTAAATATCTAGCTAAGAAACCAATCACTAATGGACGAGTTACTCAGTGGTTTTTACTATTGCCAGAATTCAACATTACCATCAAGGATTGGCCCAGAAGAGAGAATTTCATCGTAGATTTATCGTCCCACATACCCAAAACATATGATTCTATGAAAGTGGAAGACCAATTTCCAAATGAACACCTATTCGTAGTCACTATTAAAACACCATAGTACACTGATGTGGCTAATTATCTAGCAGCTGGGAAACTACCAGCACATCTATCACCAACAGAAAGGAAACTAATTGTCCAACATAGTGCACAATTCACTTGGATTGGTGGATATCTGTTCCACACAAGGGCTGACCTCCAGATTTGATGATGTGTAAGGGATGATGGAATTTATGATGTTATGAAGGCGAGTCATGATGATCCCTATGGAGGACATTTTGCAGAACACAGAACTGGTCATAAGATTTTTTAGATGGGATATTATTGCACCTCAGTGTTTAAGGATGGGAAGAAGTTTGTCCAAGCCTACGATAGCTATCAAAGGATGGGTTGACCCGGCCAAGCTGATGAAATGCCCCTGCAAGAAAAAATAGTTGTAGAACCTTTTGAAAGATGGGCATTGGATTTTGTTGGCCCCTTCAATCCAAAATCAAATCAGAAGGATTATATTTTAGTTGCAATAGACTATATGACCAAATGGATAGAGGCAATAGCCTTGTCAAATGAAACAGAGGAAGAAGTCATTAAATTTCTTTTTGAATTATTTGTACGCTATGGATTACCCAAGGAATTAATCATTGATGGAGGGTCACAATTTATATCCCATAGAATCACGACCACCCTGCGCAATTATCATATTAAACCCAGAGTTACTTCCCCCTATCACCCATGGGAAAATGAACAAGTAGAAAGTACCAGTAAAGTCTTTGAGGTAATTTTGACAAAAATAGTCCCAATAAACCGTCAGAATTGAGTAGTCGAGCTTCCAAATGCCTTATGGGCCTATCGCATGACATGGCATAACACTACTAGCTACTCTCCTTATCATTTAGTCTGTGACAAAGAACCCATATTCCGAATTGAATTTGAGATCAAGACTCTGAGGATATCCCAAGAGATTGGACTAGATCTTATAGAGACACATAAACAATGCTTACAATAGCTCAATGATTTAGATGAAGCATGCCTATTCTCCTTACAACACATAGTTGTTATTCAATAGCAGAGAGCCAGTTAGCATGATAAACATATGAAGAAGAAATCCTTCCAAAAAATTGATTGGGTGCTTCTCTATGATTCTAGATTTGAGGATGTTCCTGGAAAATTACAAACAAGGTGTCTCAGACCATACAAAACCCATGAAGTTCATGATAACGACACTTTCACCTTAGTCACCATCGACGGATCTGGTTCTCCTTTTCTGGTAAATGGACATTGGTTACGACTCTACCATCATCCACTTTCAAAAGAATCCTTTTTCCAAGAAGTAAGGACCCTACTGTTCATATTTTGGCTGGCTGGAAAGGTAACCCAACAGCCTCAACTTCATAAAATGATGATTTTTATCAGCACTATACATATTGTATATATATTTCTTTACAGATTTGATTAAGTTTTTAGTTTTTAACTTTTTAGGAAAGTCACTTGAGAAAATAAGAACTGGAAAAGATGATTGTAAATGAATATAATTAGCATTCTTTTCTGTTCATATAAAAACCCAGTAAATATAAACCTTGTTTTCACAGAGAATAAACATGTCATGTTCCGCAGCAAAATCGGGTGATTGTAATGAATGCATGATACTTAAAAACTATCCAATACTTTGATTATTGAATAAACTTAATCATAGAAATTGAATGAATTTAGTTGATGAATAATCAATCCTAGATTCACTAAAACATAAATGTACGTGGGAGGTTTTCAATCACTTAACTAGATGGTTAAAATTTGAACGTCATCGTTGTTGTTCATTTAAAATGAAATGATTGGTTTTCCCTTCCTGCGATTGTTGACCCCTTTGCATATGGATTTCATTCATTTGAACAGAACAACTGATGTTACCTTCGCGTGATTGATGTTTCCTTCATGAGTAGTATTGTTCACTCGAAGTAATGATTATCGCTCCCTTTGTAACAATTGTTGTTCCCTTTATAGTGATTGTCATTCCTTTTTCAGATAGCATTGTTCATTCCAAAGGAACAGTTGTCATTCCTTTTTCTCAAAAGTCACGATTCTTTTTGAACAAGCATGCCATTATTAAGTCATTCACTCGTTTGGGTATGAACTTCACTAATTGATTTTCATCATCACTAATTCTAATGATCATAAGTAACAATTTGTCATTTTTGTGTGGACTATTTAACATACCTTATCGAATTGTCTTTGGATTAATTTCTCTGAATTATCTTAAAAATTGTTCATAATTCATTAACCACCATAATTCGTTTCTTTCCCCTATATATCTACATATACTTGACTGATAATTTTCCTTCATATCATAATAAGGAGTCTAAAGCACATTTTTTTACTTGGCATTCTTACACTTCTAACGCCATCCCTCACTCTTAAGGAGTAGATGAGCCCCCTTTGATAGAACCTAAAATGATTTTTCTTTTTATTAAATATGAGTAAAGTAATAAACTTCTCCCACAAAGGATAGGGGGTATCATCACGATCCAGCCTACCATGATCATCGGAAAATAACATAAGTGACATTCCCACTATGGCTACCACACCAGGGAAATGGCCTTTGGCATTTTTATTGTCAAAGGACAAGAGGTCTCATCACGAGCTGACTTGTTCGCTTAAGTTACAATCTAGTGAGTGGAATTATCGTTATCTAGATACCAAACTAGGATAGTGGTCTTTTTTGGAAAGGATGATTCAAACTATTTATTAAGGATATAGGCTCATCTATGGGTTAAAAGGAAACCCTGTCGAGGCTATGGATGCCTGTTGGTAGTAGTGGCTCTGCCTGTGGTATCGAAGTTTATCTTTAATATGCCAAGTTATTTTGTGTGTTCTAAGATTTTCTTTCCTAAAAATGAGGCTATCATTCCAGTTATATCCAATAACAAGGGAGAGTTACAACATTATGATATGTGGAACATT
Source organism: Picea engelmannii (assembly GCA_009831015.1). Lineage (NCBI taxonomy): Eukaryota > Viridiplantae > Streptophyta > Pinopsida > Pinales > Pinaceae > Picea > Picea engelmannii. Next base: position 43,785 of record ML798392.1, on the reverse strand, counting down.
TCTAAAATACATGAACAAATTTAAAAATTATTCAGAATATTTTTCCTTAAACATTTTTTGAACATAGGTATGTCAATTTGTATTTCCCACACAAAGTTATGATTGTTCATAATTACGATTAAAGTGATTTTGAAAGTTATTAATGATTGTGTTTCCCGGTGGTGACAACAACATAGTAATCACCCCTCACTTGAACTACCTTCCATTATTACACTCACACATTTTGATGGTCGAGGTCGACCTTTCCATTTATGAGGGGGAAGATATTATACACATTTATCAATAGATCATAATGATTGCAATAAATGAGGAAAACTCACATTTTTATACACAGTTGTTGTTTTACGATATTTTTTATTTTTATTGTTTCAAAGGATGTTTGAATTAAGTTGTAGCAGGGAACGAGAGTTGTCCTCATCTACTCACAGAAAACATAGGCAACCGAAGTGTACATCAAGAGCTCACATTACTGCAGGTAATAGACTAGCCAAGGGAAATTTTACATCGTCTAGGGTGGATAGAGTACTTCAACAAGTTGCAAGGATATGACAAAAATATCACACTCTCATTTTTCCAGAACTTGTAGAGAGGAGTCTCCATGGTTTGAGACATACAAATTCTGGTCATTGAGGAAATTATAGCAGAGGTTACATGCCTCCCCAACGAAGGAATACAGTGGACTGGGAAGTATACAACACTTAAGGAGATCATGGAATATTTTGTAGAACCTGGAGAAGAAATCGATAAAAAAGGGAAGGGACTCAACCCCAGTGCTCTCAGTGAGAAATGGAGGGAGTTAGAAGGAGTAATACAAAGGCATATTACATGTGATGGGAGGTACGATGTGGTGCGACCACACCACCTCAAATTGTTAGCATCACTAAAATAGAGGTTAGTAATAAATTTTCCATTTTTTCTAAATGCCATGTTACATGAAGATGTTGCAAGAACTCAGAAGTCTAAAGAGCATGTCACTATAATTAGTCACCATGGACTAGTAAATATGATAGTAAACAGGGCCCTAATCTAAACTCAAATAACTTGGGGTGATCTAATCAAGGTCGATAGGACCCTATAAATCGAACAACTCGAAATTCCCTAAGAAACCCCCTCATATATAATTGAGACAACTCAGGAAGAAGGAAGCAGTGCCCAAATCGAAACTCCACTACCCCAGCCTAAAATTGAAGAAGACCCCATCCAGCTAGCAGAAACCCAGACCAAACAGGAAGAAACACCAAGGAAGAGGAGAAGAAGAACAGTTGTTGTTCTTGAAACCTTTACTATGAAAAGAAGAAGAGGCAAAAATAAAATTCAACTTGAAAATATTCAGGAATCCATACAAGAAGAACAACCCTCACAGGATACTCAAGAAAATGCACAAACAAAACAACCATCACTTGAAAACCTTACAAAACAATTTTTCAAAATTTATGAGGTGGAAATGGCTCAAGTACTGGGAAATTTAGGGACATTAGTTACCGAAAAAATAAGCAAGTCCAAAGAACACCAAGAACCAACTTGTCCTTCAAACCCTGTCGTGGACCTCCCTGACATAGAGATGCCATTCACCGAAGATGTAGCACAGACATAACCTCACATTGAAGTAAACATCCCTGTAGAAAAAATAGAGAACACAGAATAAATATGGGAACATTCATTAGTTGATCAAGAGGAGGAAAACCTTGACATTCCCCATAAACAGAAAACAACAGGCAAGGGTCATAATAAAATCATAAAATTGAAGAAGGAAAATAGGATATTGAGAAAGAGGGTTAAAAAAATGAAGTACTGAAACAGAAGGTTGGTAGACTCAGAAAAATAATTAAATAATTAAGGAAACAATTGGAGAAATTTGATAAGGCCTATGAAAGGAAGAAATCTAAAAGGCCTAGAACAAAGGGAAGGAACCCAATCCCTAGGAGGATAGTCCATACTAGTTCTACTGCAACACAAAAAAAGTTGTCTGCTCCATTGGAAACAGTAGAGACAGATACTCAAACATATATTCCAGTAGCAAAGGAAGCATTTTCTCAAAATAAAGAAGTGATTCCTTTAGAAACACATGAAATGGAAACTCAAACAGAAATTCTAGAAGAAGAAGAAACAACTGCCCAGCTTGAGGAAGTGATTCCTACAAATTTTCCTACTCCTGTGGAGACAATTGATGAAGAGATCCAGACAGATACTCCACCAACAGAAGATACAGTTGTTCAGACTGAGGAAGCATTTCAACCTCCTAAACAGAGTGTTGTCATTAACAGATTAGAGGCAGAGTTGGTGCAGAGCCAATAGGCCCTGACTCAATGAAGGAGTGAGATGGTAACCATGGAAGAGCATCAAAAAGTTGTCAAACAACTCAAAGCCACATAAGCAACAAAAAACAAGACTTTTGTTGAGCTCACCAGATCTCAAGGAAAGGTAAACAAAGTACAGGGCCAATTAGATAAAGCTTTGGAGCAAATCAAAGAAATTTTCTCTGTCTATACTGATATAATAGATTGCAGGGATTCTGCTACTAATTACACCTTTTTTTTATTGGAGCATTATTTATTGTTAAGAATACAAGCTATTAGAGCAGGCAAACCAATTGAGTTCACCACTTTTTCTGAGTTTGTTTCATGCTTTAGAGAACACGAAGAAAAAATGCAATACTTTCTGTGTGATATGTACCTCCACAACTTCATCTTGGTAGAAAATAGAAAATAGAACCTTAATCCTTTTATTGGGGACATATAGTTCCATGCATTCTTATCTTTTACTAAGAACCAAACCAGGTGGGATAAATCACACAAAACCTTCATGAAAAGAAAGACTGGGCTAGACCTCTGAATCAGAGGGGAACCTCCTAAATCCTTCACAGTTGTCATGCAACACTGAATATTCATGAAGAAGGAAGGGGTTGTAGACTCTTTATCTCCTATCCACCGACATTTTGTACATTCAAGTCTACCATATTTTAGGGATCTTAAATAAGAAGCTCGTGTTTCTTCCAAACTAAAATGGGATGCCTCCCCAAACGTAGTTAAGAGTAGGGAACCCTTTGGTTTCAAAAACTTTCATGCAACCACCTTCAGGGTGCAAAGGTATACCAGAATGATCCTGGATGAAGGGTCTACCTGGATTGGGTGTAGATATAGTCCTCCTATTATTTGGTATCCTCCAGAGGGTTACCAGAGTGATTATAAAATTAATAGGAAGAGAGAAGAATCTTTTTTTGAAGAGCTTAGAAGTAACAATGGGTTTAGGAAACCTGGTGAACTGACCTCTCCTCCTTTCAGCATCACTTATTTACATGTAATATCTCTGCTTGCATGAGGACATGCAAGAATGTAAGTTGGGGGGTATGTTGAGTTGAGGAAAATGTAAAAATATCCTCCTTATTCCCATGGTTTATGATATAATCTTGATTGAATTTTCCATTAATTAGATATAATTAGGATAGAAAATGATTAAAAAGTCTTCTAGAAATATTTATTGAGTGCTACTAGATAAATTCTAAAATTCGGCTGGAAATTGTTTGATCTTATTCCGGGAATAGGCGAATATTGTTAAACTCAAATATTTTGAAGATGTGCGGACTGTTGGAAGATGAAGAGATCATGCGCAAAGCAGTTTTGAGAAAGATTGATTCTCTATTTTGTAAACTTTATAAATAGTAAAAGCAATCCTAAGGATATCTTGATCCTCGAGATGGCTTTATTTACCCATATCATTGTAATAAATAGAGGGTAATGAATCATATAAAGACATCTAAGAAATTTATCCAAGCATTCAGAACTCAGAATTTCTCTGTATAAGAAGTATTTTGTAAATGTTGTACCAGTTATGGAATTAATAGAAGCTTTGGGCATTTTCACCATTTTTTCATATTGAGTTTCGAGTAGCAGTGATTCCAAGGACCGAGGGACCAATATGAAGGAGTTACTGTCTCAACCTATAATTGTATCGATTTGATTTCAGTTCCGTGACTTAAATCTCTTTTTCAACAATTAAGATGAATGCATGAGTGTGTTTATGTTTTAATAGATTAGTTTTGTTGTTTGATTACATAAGATAGATGCTTCATTTGAATGTTATCGATTGTTGTTCCATTTCTCATTGTTGTAGTTTGTTGATCGACAATTCCTCTCATTTTCTCATACATTGTTCCTTTTATTAAGTTATCATTTGTTGTTCCTTTCGTTTAATTTAGCATTTATTGTTCCTTTCGTTTAAAGTATATTTGTTATTCCTTCTCAATTTACAGTACTTAGTTTTTCTTTCTAGTAGATTAAATAGTCATTGATAGATCAGATTATTAAGTACTTTCATAAACTCAATTATTGTTTCTTAGTTAGATCAATTCAACAATTTAGTTAATGCTTTTAATTCACAACATGTTATAGATCAGATTATAATTATGTTGAGTAGAGATATTAGCATTAGAATTTTAATGAATGTGTGAGGAACTTGATTGTTGATAAACTCATATTTTCTTTAACTACACGATTTTAAACTCTACAGCTATCTGCATAGACTTTGTCGATATTCTTGAACGAAAAGATGAATCATCGGGTTGATAAATTAATATTAAAATAAGGTTGTTTTAGGACATATTTAGAGCCCAACACATGTCCATATTCATTCAATTTATTCTTGTATACCCACTTTGTGTCAATCACATTCTTGTCCTTTGGTGTTGGAACCAATTCCCAAGTATCATTTTTCTCTATTTGATCATTTTTCTCTATTTGATCGAATTCTTCATCCATGGCCTTATTCCAAAATTCATCCTTTCCAGCCTCTTCAAAATAGGTTGGTTCAATCATAGATGAGAGTGCTAGGTGTGTTTGTTCTGGTGAACAAATTCTTCTTCTAGTCTCAACTCCTGCATCTTTTCTTCCGATAGTCTGATCTGAAGGATGATTCTTCTGTACTCGTCTGCTAGGTGTCTTTGGAGGCACTTGCTAAACTTTCTCTTCTTTTTCTGTCAGATCTTCTTCATCTTCCCCTTCTACTTCCTTTTCATCTTCTACTTCTTCTTTGTAAATTTGTTCCATTGATTCATTTTCTTCTTCCTTTAGTACTTGTCTATCTGTTTCATCAATTGTTACATTGATGCTTTCCACAACTTTGTTCAATCTTATGTTGTAACACTTGTATGATTTCCTTGTACTTGAGTAACCAACAAGTACTCATTTTTCCACACGAGAGTCAAACTTTCCCATTCTTCCATCTTCTATTTTGATGTAGCATTTGCTCCCAAAAACTCTGAAGTGTTTCACATTTGCTAGTCTTCCTTTCCATAGCTCATAGGGAGTTTATCAGTGTTTTTTCTGAGCATTAATCTGTTTTGAATGTGAAATGTTGTATGCACTGGCTGTGTCCAAAAAATATCTATCAATTTGGAATCCATTAGCATTGTTCGAGCCATTTCATGTACTGTCTTGTTCTTTCTTTCAAAAAATCCATTTTGTTGAGGTGTCCTAGGAATGGAGAATTGCCTTTTTATTCCATGACTGTTGCAGTAGTCCATAAATTTTTTTGAAGTGAACTCTCCTCCATTATCATATCTCAAGCATTTGATTTTTGAATCCATTTCATTTTCAACCATTTCCTTGTAGATCTTGAAGTTTTCAAAAGCTTCTGACTTATTCTTGAGAAAGCAAACAATAGTTATTCTTATATAATCATCAACTAATAACATAAAGTATTTCTCACCTTTTAAACCCTATGTTGTAATTGGTCCAACTAGATCAGTATGCATAATTTCCAGTGGTATTTTCATTGAATATTCCTTTGATTTGAATTTGGTCTTTGTTTTCTTTCCTTGTTGACAATGCTTGCATAAAGTGTTGGTTGGTTTCGTGATCTGGGGCATTTATATATATGCTTCTCTTTTGCTGACTTTGACAAGGTTATCAAAATGTATGTGGCCCATTATTCTATGCCATAGCCAACTTTCATCTTCCCTTCCTAGGCAACACTTTTCATTTCCAATTTCACTTAACACATATATGTTTCTTAAAGTTCTCGCAACTGTAGCAATCAATTTTCCTAAACCTTCTTTTATTATCTCACACTTTTGTGAATAGAAAGTAACTTTATGACCTTGGTAACACATTTGAATCACACTTAGAAGATTATGTTTCATATCTTCTACTAGTAGAACATTTTATGCCTTTGTATTCTTGTTCCCAATTCTGACTGCCCCTTTTCCAATGATTTTAGCTTAATCATCATTTTCGAAGGAGATTGGTCCATCTCTTTCCTTTCTTAAAGTAAGAAACTTGTCTCTATCACCTATCATGTGTTTTGAACAGCCATTGTCAACATATCAACTAGGTTTCTTCTACTTATCTTGTAGAGTGAGTGTTCATTCTTCATTGCTATATTTATTATGCTTTCTTATCCATGTCCTTTTCTGAGGTTCCTATCTATGATTGTTGTTATTTTGTTGCAGTTCTCTAGGAGGGACTGTCATTCTGCAGTATTTGGCCATGTGTCCAAAGATGTTACATTTGTAACATTCCACTTCATTGCTCAAGGATTCAAACATGTTGTAACTTCTTATTTATGTTTCACTAGGCCTTCTTGGATAACCCTTTTGTGTATGACTTTCAAAATTGTTTATGTTCCTTTTGTTATCTCTGCAATTCACAACTTTATGTCCAAAATTATTACATGCATAACATAAAACAAAAAAGATAGTTGATACCTGGGATTTGAAGATATTCTGAAAGGAGGTACACTTATTAATTTTTCATCTTCCTGAGGCCTATATGTCAGTTGGTGATTCTGAAATATGAATCTTTTCGGTGGAAGAGTGTACTTGTAATCTTCCTTGTAGATCTTCCTATCCCCTTTGATTTTTTCTGCATAATATTTTGGATATGTTTCTTGCTTTTTTGTTTTGGAGCTTGATCCCTTTTCTGTCTGATTGTATCCAAGTCCAGACTTGTCATGATGAGGTTTTTGACTGCTGATAATGTCATCCAAAACTTTTTGGTTGTTCTCCATATTTTTCTTCTTTTCTTATTGTGACAATCTCTGCTTCCAAATTTCCAATGATCCTCTCTTTTTCTTCTAGCTGTTCTTTTAGTGTTTCTTCAATTATTTTATCTTCTTCTATTTGAACCTTCAAATTTGTGATCATGTGTTCTAGTTATTGAGTGTCTTCTTTCTTGTCTAGTTACGCTTGTATTTTCTTGTTTTTATTCTTTCCTCTTCTGATAACTTATATGGCACACATCAATTCTTCTCGATAGTCAACTTATTCCTCTTCATATTCTTCTTCGGCTTATTCATATTCTTCTTCAGAGTCTTATTTATCACAGTCTTCTACTTCCATGAATAGAACTCTTTATGTCTCACTATCATTGACTTCATCTTCATCTAATGATGAGATGTCTTCTTTGGTGCATAATCTTTTCTTGAAAACTTTCTTTGTGGTTGTTTTTCTTTTATATGTTTGTTTGCTATTTGAGTAACCTTCATCATTTTTCTTTTTCTTATGAGGACATTTGTTATCAAAATGAACAATACTATCAAAATTAAAACAAATCAAAGGAACCTTAGCTCTATACCTGATGTTGGTTCCCTTGTTCAATCTTTTGACAAAGTTGGCCACTTCTTCATCATCTTCCAAGACGTTACTAATGCTGCTAAGTTATTTTTATTTTTTATTTGAATTTTTGGATGCTTTGAAGGTTACTTCCTTTGTATCTATATTTTCCTGTTCAGTTATTATTTCATATGTTGTGAAGATTCCATGTAATTCATCCATGCTTATTGATCTCGTATCTTCTCTTTCTTCTAGTGTTGATATCTTAGGGTCAAATCTCATAGGAAGAGATCTTAGTACCTTTTGAACAATTACAGATTCTTCGATTTCTTCTCCCAATCCTATGATTGCATTTATTGTTTCATCAACTCGTAAAAAGTAACCTGCAATATTCTCATCTTCATCTTAAGTTATTTGAACTAGCCTTTGTCAGTTTGAAGCTTTGTTGCTTTGACTTTTGAATCTCCATCATAAATATTTCGAAGCTTGTCTCAAATCTCTTTAGCAGATTTACAATGTGAAACTTTGGTGAATATTGTTTCACTAAGACCATTAAGAAGTGCATTTGTGGATTTGGAATTATTTTGACCGAGTTTCATTGCTTTGTCATTTGTTGGCAGAATTGTCGGTGCTGTGTATCCATCTACAATTGATTTCCAAATTTCAAATCCTTGTGCCTATATATATGTTTTCATCCTTATGCTCCAAAATGCATACTTTTGTCCATCAAACTGTGGTATTCCATTTTTATACAATTTGTTGCTCTCCATGATCTTCCTTTCAGTGGTTAAACTAATTTATGAAGGAACCCACTTTGATACCATTTGTTGGATTACTGAGGGGGGGTGAATCCATAATAGAGTAATGTATCCTTTTTAACCATATAATGCAAGTGTTATATCAGTGTAGCATTATCACCCAATAATTACAGAGTAAATAAACAATGAAAAAATGAGCAATCAAACACAGACACAGTACACCATTGTTTTTACGTGGAACTCCAAAGCAGGAGAAAACCACATAATTATTTTTCTTATATGTCTTGAAGAATTAAATTCATTAGAAGCACCAACTTCCTTTGTTTTCCAGCTACAACTAGAAGGAGGCTCCAACCCCCTAGTTTCTCAGGCTACAACTTGAGGGAAGATCAAACTCCCCAATTCTCTGGCTACAACCAGAAGGAGGATACAACCCCCTAAGTTCTTCGGCTACAACCGGAAGGTGGCTACAACCACCTATCATTGCCTCGTCCAACCACCCTGAAATATAAATGCCAAATGTAGACAACCTGTCACTGTCACTAAATCAACCACTGCCACTATCAACCTATCACTTTCAACTTGTACCAATAACCTGTAACAACCTATACCAATCAACCTGCACCAAACAACTTATACCAATAACTTGAACCAACATGTACCATGCATCAACTATGCATCAACCTTGACTCATCAATATGTACCAATATCATCAACTATACACCTCATGTATGTGCCAATTTATCAACTACTTGTCTCAACCATGTACCCAACATGTACCTCAACCATATACCAAATACATACACCAATATAACCATCAAAATTTATCTAACAATTCATCACTCTATCCATAAACCAAATACCATAAACCCTTACATCAAACCAT
>ML798392.1:15553-34545 GCA_009831015.1 Picea engelmannii | reverse complement strand
AAATCTAATATATGCAGAACATCCAATACCATCTCAAGAGCTAAACCCTAGCTCACAAAACATACCTCAAACAAGATGTGACATATCTCTCATAAATAGACCCCAACCATGTTGCTACCACGATTTTTTTCCGCAATTTTTCTGTCGCGATTTTGCCACCGCACTTTTTATGCCACGAATTTTCTGTCGCACTTTTTATATCACACTTTTTTTGCCATGATTTTTCTGCCGTGATTTTTCTGTCGCACTTTTTCTGCCGCAGTTTTCTTGCCACACTTTTCTACAACAGTTTTTCTTTCGCACTTTTTCTGCTGCACTTTTTCTGCTGAACGTTTTTTGCTACAAATTTTCTCTATCAATAATACCTTTCCAAATAACCTTTCAAAAAAATAGATATTCAATTATATTAAAATGTGATTAAATGAGAGAGCTTTGCCTCTTATTTATACTTTCATGTTGCATTACACTTTTCTTATTTTAGGGAGTTCTCCATTTACTTTATTATTTAAATAATTTCTTTTGCAAATAGTTGACTTTTTTGGGATTCTATATGACTCATGAGGGTTCTTCAACTTCATATGGCCATAAGTCTCTAACCATGAGGAGTTATGTGACATTCCACATACCATCGAAAATGGCATGACAAGCACTATCCATCTAGGATAGTTTCACTAACAAATTCACTGACCTTCATCTCATCATTCCACAATTAAGCATGGGTTCTCTAACCATACTTCTTGGATAACTCAATCCGCCAAGCGTCTTCCCATGAGGGCTTTCACCATAAGGTGGCCACTTTGGAGTTCATCCATTTTTACTTCTTATCAACCATGACAAGACAATAATGAGTCATCTTTACATCAAACAAAATTGGTTCCATTACCCAAACCTTTGTGCTACCAGGTTTTCTTCAATGGTTGACATCAATGACAACCAACCTTAATCAACACGGTGTTGGATGCTTTCCCTTGTAGTTATATGAACCTATCCTACCAACTAGACCGAGATCCAACTCCCCATCGCGAAGTAGCATGAGCCAACGATCGAGAATGTTCAAGGGTTCCCTCAGTCATTGGATCTACGCAGAGACGACTTCAATGAAGTACCACTTCAGGAGGATGGAGATGCCATAACATCAAATTCCCTGAACGTCAAAGTTATGAAGTGAAGTAAAGCCATAGTTTTGGGGGGAGATCGTCAGGAGCCCCACCTACCATCCGATCATTCAGGAGGAGAGACCCACACATGGTACTTTGGCAAAGTCCTACTTCAAGAGATTTGAGTGACAGTAAAGCCAAAACCCCTGAAGGTTAGAGCCACAAAGTTTTTAAGACCGTAGATCTAGGGATACTTCGAGTTCTTTCCTAGCCATCAAATTTACAGTCTAGTCATCCTGGCATTGACCACTTCGGGAGGAAAATGGTGTTATAATGCCAAAACCCTGAAGGCCATAGCCGCAAAGTGACCAAGACTGTATATCTAGGGATACTTCAGGTTCTTTCCTAGATGTCGTATTTACGGTTTAGTCATCCTAACATTGACTGCTTCAGGAGGAAAGGGGTGTTGCAACGTCAAATCCCCTGAAGGCCTAAGTCACAAAGTAATGTGGACTGTGGATCTAAGGATCCTTCAGGATCCCTCTCAGTCATCGATATACAGGGGATGTGTGGCGCTAGATTCTTTAGTTCAAAGACTGGGAACTCTAGGGAATTTGAGGTGTGGTGTGTCGAAAAGCTCTGAATCCCAAAGTAATGAGAGTAGTCGATTTGAGGACGTTTCAAGACTTTTCCTAACCATCAAATCTAAGATATGGTTATACCGACATTGACCAACTCCGAGAGAAAAGAGGAGCTTTGCATCACAAAATTCCCAAAGGTCGGATTCGTGAAGTAACGTTAGCCATGGATCTGTGGATCCATGTGGCCAGATCTCGACCATGAGATTCGAGGGATGTTATGAGACTTTCAGTCTAGTGTGACGTGGGAAGCCAACGTCACCAGGGTGACGTGGACCCACGATCGATGTTCCATGTGTCAGTTCGAACTGTGTTTTTCGTAAACCCTTTATGCCTATTGGAACATGACATATGTCACCCCTGGCCCTTCTACGTGTCATCCCTTGGCACATGCCTACCTAGCCAAAGTGGATGGTGAAGTGATCGGGATTCTAGGAGTCTGAGACTTTGGGACTATAGAGTATTTGGGTTGTAGCATAATAGAGAGACCCAAAAGGCTAGAAGGTTGGAACCACATGACAATTTTATGGTACTTCAGGAATTGGGGACTCTAGAAGGTCTCGTGTGTAAACAGTAAGGAGGTGTTCAACGCCGAATTGATGAATTTCCTGCTGGCATGCGTGTTGGATGAAGATTGAGTCCAGTCGTGGGATCGAACGGTGGAAGAAATTCCAACATGTATGAAGGAGCTTGGAGACAATACGTGTGAGGTGGATTCATGTGGATGCCATGTGGCACTCAACCAATGAACGCCCGAAGAATTTTGGGAAGCAATAAATTGCAACCCAAATCTCAGATTTGAGATTGGTAACAGTCATTAGAATTCTATGGGTAAGTAGAAGAGGATGAATACCTTAGACAAAGGATTTGAGATGTTAAGAAGAGATAAATTTTGATTCCCCATACCTAGGAAAGATACTCAAGGGTCGGGTGTGTTATAGCAACACTTCTCTATACAGTCTCCTTTCTTGGCCAAAAACAAGGATAGTAGCATGTGATATGTCCATCTACAAGGTTCCCTTTAGTTTTTCATCCCAAGATGTAGATAAAAGCATGCCAAATTTTGGGGAATGTTTGCAACCACCACGTCCATGACCAGATTTTTCGATGGTATTTTAGACAATGATACAACCAAATCTTTGATCAAACCAAATCATTTCACCTTTCTTGAGTCAAAAGAGAAAAGATCTTTATAAGGTCTTGTGATTTCCAAGCCTAACTCATCCATGACCACCTTAGGCATGAGGTTATGTGATGCACCTGAATCTAACATGGCATTATTTAAGGTCATGTCATGAATTTTAAGGCTGACATAGAAAGGAGGAACATCATCGGCATCACCACTTTCTTCTACGCAAGGGCCAAACAAGATGGTAGGGTGGTCATCTTGGATGTTTAAGGTGTCAGGAGCTTATTCCATCTTTAACATTTTAATGATTTGATTTCTATACTCTCCCTTCTTTATCAACTCATTAAATGGAACAAAGATTTTGATTTTAGCCATTTCGCTTTCGAAATTAAAAGGAGGGGGAGATTTTTCTACCTCTTTGATGATCATTTCCTTTCTTGCCTCAGGTGATTTCTTTAAGGATTCTTCCTTTGATTTTCCTTTATCCATCACATCCCTTGTTGAATTATCTTTCTTCGTTTGGATTGAAGAAGGAGTGTTCACCGAGGGTTCCTTTGTGGGATTTTCCTTCGAAATCTCTGTAGGCTCCCTTTTACATCTGAGGTTATACTACTTCTTAAACTGCATTATAGAATTTTGGTATCCTTTCCTATACTCCTATGTTTCTGATGACAACATATTTTCATTCTCCAACATAAACTCATCATTCGCATCCATAAATTGATCATCCTCTCCTTTTGTTAAGAAAACATATGTTTCTGTATCGTCGCAACAATGCATACTGTCTTGGATTATTTGATTAAAATATTTGTTTTCATAGTTGTTTTGGAAATGAGGTCTTATATGTTGATCACCTTGATCTCTCTGGCCTCTTTACCTGATATGTGGAATTGGTTCTCTTCTTAAATTTTGATTTCTAGGCTGGAAATCATTTTTCTCCCTAGTAGTAGGCTTGCTTTCCATGAACATCCTTGCCATGATCCTTTCCATAGTCTTAATCATCAATTTAAATTTTCCATCTGATGATCAATACATAGAGGGTTACACATCCCCATGGGGATTCTTCCCATTTCTTTCAAAATTATGTTTGATCTTCCCCGATGCCATCAAATTTAGTTCAACTTCAATCGTGTCGCTCATTATAGCACCTAATGTATTAAATCTCCTTTATAACAACAACAAAAATTCATTGTCAAAATAATCAATGTATCGAAGTTGAGCAGCTACAGGAGGTGGTTTGAGTTCTGTGGAAATTGAATTATAAACTTTCATAAATCTGACCGAGAAATATTACACTGTTTCATCTGGTGATTTTTTTATATTATTGTATTGAGTTAGTAACTGAAGAGGATTGTTTTTCTCACACCATATGGAAAGAAAAAACATTTCAAACTATTCAAAATTAGGGATGTTTGTTGATTGAAGGGCCTTGACCCATTTTTTGACCTCCCTTGAGAGGCTCTATGAAAACAATCTCATTTTTTCATCCTCGTGATCTACCTCATCCAAGTCAACAAAATCATTAAACCAATCTAAGTATTTTTGGCTAGAAGCATTTCCTTCGACATCGTATAATTTAATAATATGATTATAATTATGAGGAAAATCATGTAAATGGGTGGGCAAGAAGAGAGGGGTGAACCTGCGTTCCTGACTCTAGGAGGGATCTGAACTGGATGGATGGTATGAGTGTGGATTATGGAAGTTCACCGGGGGTTGGTCGGTATCAAATATTGGAACTTTTTCTCATCGAAAATGATTTCATTCAAATAGGATTTTGATTTGGACCTGAACAGAGTTTGTTTGAATAGTAAATCGAAGTCAAGGTCGTCAATGTTTTTTACTCTGTCTTTGGGTAAAGATAGGTTATTGTCTAGATAATAAAAATGGTATGGTGTTCTTTCCTTTCCTTTGCGCAAAAGTTGTTTGGGATCAGACATAGATGCTACAGGCTCTGGATCACGGTTCACTCTGGTGTAAAATATCTTAGGAGCCATGATTTCATATTCTAACTACTCTATGCCACTGATCTTATTTAATGAAGTCGCCAAGGTAAAATACATTTCAGCCAATATAGGTGTTGTTGATTAATGTTGGTTATCATTGATTTCAACCCTTGAATAAATCCCAATAGCACAAAGTATGAACTCCAAAGTGGTCCCCTTATGGTGAAATCCCTCACTGGAAGACGCTTTACAGATTGAGTTATCCTAGAAGTATGGTTAGAGAACCCATGCTTATTTATGTAATAATGAGATGAAGGTCAGTGAATTTTTCAATGAAACTATCCTATATGAATATTTCTTGTCATTCCATTTTCGTTGGTATGTGGAACGTCACATAAATCCTCACGGTTAGAGAGTTATGGCCATAAGAAGTTGGAGAACTCGGGTTTGGGTAATGGACCCAAGTTTGTTTGATGGATATTGGTATGATTTTTTACATATTCGCAGGTAATATTATTATATATGTATAGTACATGTCATTCCATTTATGGTGGTATGCGGAACGTCACATAACTCCTCACGGTTTTAGATTTATGGCCTTTCGAAGTTGGAGAACCCTCATATGTCATCTAGAAGCCCCAAAAAGTCAAAGTAGGCAAAGTGGTTTAAGATATTTTAGAAGGTAAATAATAAAGTGAAGTGATGAGTGTAGAATAATTCAAAATGAATAAAAAATAAATTATTTAAATAATAAATTTAATGGATAAATTAGAAGTAGGTTAACCCTAAAATGAGGAAAGTGGGCAAAGTGACCTAGAAAATGTTTTTAAGGAAGCTACTTGGAGAGTATAAATAAGAGGCAAGGATCTCTCATTTTAGATTACACTTGATCATATTGAATATATATAGGTGTCTGAGGTAACCAAAGGATATCTAAGCTGAATTTCAGAAGGAAGGTGAAGAAAAGAAGGTTGGAAATCAAGGAAGGATAAATTCTTTTGATGATGCTTTCTAAGGTATGTTATTAAAGATCATCTCACCATTTTCGCAATAATGTTTTTTCTAGAATGAATCAGACCGTGAAACTTATATTTCATTGAGGAAATGTATCCAAGTATTTGTGGTTAAAAATTCATCTTGTGCGTTGTTGTATTTTTGGAGTTACACTCCGTGGAAAATAGGGTTTGTGGCTAGTCCTGAAACTAGTATAAAACAGGTGTTTCAAGTAAAAACGTCATACCTTCTTCATAACAGATCCAAATTCAGTAAGAATAATTTTTTTGGTTATATTATAGTCTTTAGTATGTTGTGTAACATTTTCATATCGATGAAACAAATATTACGTGTGGGGCATGCTCTACAAGGTCACTCTCTAGAATAAGCCAGAATTCAACAAGGTGTGCCATTTTTGCTATAACACATTTTCTGAGAGGTTCCAAGTAGTGAAATGTGGAGGAACTTCATAAACCACACTAAATAACATTGTGTATCAGTTTCATATATTTATTCATTACAAGTACAAAGTTACGATTATTTCAAGTTTGGGTTGTTGACTAATCCAAAACTAGTCATGTGAGACTAAAGAAAAGTTTGATGAAAATGCTAGTCTCTTGTTGTTGAAGTTAAGGAAGGTTTGAAGGTATGTGATCATATACACCAGGTCTATTACATATTTACAAATCATATTTTGATGATTAAATTGATGAGGGATTTTGGTTAAAGTACTTGTTGGGTACATGGTTGAGGCAAGTAGTTGATGAGTTGGCACATACATGAGGTGTATAGTTGATGATGTTGGTACATATTGATGAGTCATAGTTTATGAGTAGGTGACACATGATTTTTACATACTTGGTACATGGTTGGATGCAGTTGTTTATGGTACAGGTTGATTACAGGTTGTTTGGTATAGGTTGGTGCATGGTTGATGCACTTGTTTATGGTACAGGTTGATTATAGGTTGAGGTACAGTTTGATGCATGGTTGATGCACGGTTCAGGCTTATTGGTACAGGTTTACAGTAGTATATCTCATAGTGATAGTGTGACATTGGTTCCATCATTCTACTTCTACTTCAGGGCAGTTGGATGGGGTAAGGGCAGGTGGTTGTAGCCAGAAAAAATAGGGGGTTGTAGCCTCCTTCTAGTTGTAGCGAAAGAATTGGGGAGTTGGAGCTTCCCTCAGGTTGTAGCTTGAGAAACTAGGAGGTTGGATCCTCCTTCCAGTTGCAGCTGGAAAACAAAGGAATTTGGTGCTTCTAACGAATGTACTTCTTCAAGACATATAAGAAAAAGCATTTTGTGGTTTTCTCCCGCTTTGGGTTTCCATGTAAAACATTGGTGTACTTTGTATGTGTATGATTGTGCATTTTTTCATTGCTCATTATTGGATGATAATTCTACATTGATATAACAATTGGATTATTTGGTTAAAAACATTACAATTTTTCTATTACTAATTCACCCCCCCCCCTCAGTAATCCAACAATTTGTATGACAGAAGGTTCCTTCAGAAATCACTTTAACCACTGAAAGGTAGATCATGGAGAGAAACAACTTGTATAAAAATGGAATACCACAGTTTGATGGACAAAAGTATTCTTTTTGGAGCATAAGGATGAAGACATATATACATGCACATGGATTTAAAATTTGGCAATCAATTGTAGATGGATACACAACACCAACAGTTCCACCAACAAATGACAAAGCAATGAAACTCGATCACAATAATTCCAAAGCCACAAATGCACTTTTGAATGGTCTCAGTGAAATGGTATTCACCAAAGTTGCACATTGTAAATCTGCTAAAGAGATTTGGGACAAGCTTCGAAATATTTGTGAAGGAGATTCAAAAGTCAAAGCAGCAAAGATTCAAACTTACAAAGGTCAGTTCAAACAACTAAAGATGAAGGAAGATAATAGTATTGTATCCTACTTCTTACGAGTCGATGAAACAGTGAATGCAATCATAGGATTGGGAGAAGAAATCTAACAATCTGTAATTGTTCAAAAGGTACTAAGATCTCTTCCTATGATATTTGACCCTAAGATTTCAGCACTAGAAGAAAGATCAGATCTAAATTCAATAAGCATGGATGAACTGCATGGAATATTCACAGCATATGAAATGAGAATCGAACAAGAAAATCCATATGTAAAAGAAGCATCCTTCAAAGCATCCAAAAGATCAAAGAAAAAGGAAAAGCAACAAGAATAACGTAGCAGCAACAGTGATGTCTCGAAAGATGATAAAGAAGTGGCCAACTTCATCAAAAGACTAAACAAAGGAACTGATGGTAGGTATAGAGGTACAAGCCTCCTTTAATTTGTTTTAATTGTGATGGTATTAGTCATTTCGCTAAAAAAATTCCTCATAAGAAAAAGAGAAATGATGAAGGTTACTAAAATGGAAAACAAACATATAAAGGCAAAAGAACTACAAAAAAAGTTTTCAAGAAAAGCTTATGCACCAAAGAAGACATCTCATCATCAAATGGAGATGAAGTCAATGACAATGAGACAGGAAGAGTTCTATTCATGGCAGTAGAAGACTCTGATAAAGAAGACTTTGAAGAAGAATATGAAGAAGTCGAAGAAGAAATTGAAGAGGTAGAAGTTGACTACCAAGAAGAATTTGTGTGTGTCATAGAAGTTATCATAAGAGAAAGGAAGAAAAATAAGAAACTACAAGAAGAACTAGACAAGAAAGAAGATACTCAAGAAATAGAACAAATGATCACAAATTTGAAGGTTCAAATAGAATAAGATAAAATAATCGAATAAGCACTCAAAGAACAACTAGAAGAAAAGGACAAGAACATTGGAAATTTGGAAGCAGAGATTGTCACATTAAGAAAGGATATTCAAAACAAAATATGCAGAATAGCTCAAAAGTTTTGGATGGTGTACATTATCAACAGTTAAAAATCTCATCTTGACAAGTTTGGACTTGGATACAATTAGACAGAAACGGAATCAAGTTCTTATCCAAACAGAGAAATAAACATATCCAAAAATCTATGCAGAAACAATCAAGGGGATAGGAAGATATACAAGGAAGATTACAGGGACACTCCTCCATCGAGATGATTTATATTTAGAAATAAACAACAGATAGATAGGCCTCAAGAAGAAGAAGGATTCATAAGAGCACCTCCTTTCAGAATATCTTCAACTCCCGGGTATCAAACTATATTTGTTGGTTTATGTTATGCAAGTAATAATTTTGGACATAAATCTGTGAATTGTAGAGCTAACAACAAGAACATAAACAACTTTGAAATTCATACACAAAAGGGTTATCCAAGAAGACCTAGTGAAACATAGAGAAGAATTTACAACATGTTTGAATCTTTGAGCATTGAATTGGAATGTTACAAATGTAACAACTTTGGACATATGGCCAAAGATTGCATAATGAAAGTCCCTCCTAGAGAACTGCAATAGAATAAAAACAATCACAGACATGAACCTCAGAAAAGGATATGGATAAGAAAGAAGAATCAGTATAGCAATGAAGAATGCACACTCTCTCTACAAGATAAGAAGAAGAAACATGGTTGTTATGTTGACAGTGGTATTTCAAAACACATGAAAGGTGATAGAGACACATTTCTTACATTAAGAAAGGAAAGATATGGATCAGTCTCCTTCGAAAATAATGATTCATCTAAAATCATTGGAAAAGACACAATCATAATTGGGAACAAGAATACAACGACAGAAAATGTTCTACTAGTAGAAGATATGAAACATAATCTTGTAAGTGTGAGTCAAATGTGTGACCAAGGTCATAAAGTTACTTTCGATTCACAAAAGTACGAGATCAGAAAAGAAGGTTCACAAAAATTGATTTCTACAGCTGCAAGAAATTCAAGCAACATATATGTGTTAAGTGAAATTGGAAATGAAAAGTGTTGTCTAGGAAAGGAAGATGAAAGTTGGATATGGAACAAAAGAATGGGTCACATACATTTTGATAACCTTTTCAAAGTTATAAAAAGAGAAGCAATCAGAGAAATTCCCCAGATCACGAAACCAACCAACACTTTATGCAAGCATTGTCAACAAGGAAAGAAAACAAAGACCAGGTTCAAATCAAAGGAATATTCAACGACAATACCACTGGAAATTGTGCACACTCATCTAGTTGGAACAAATACAACAAAGGGTTTAAAAGGTGAGAAATACTTTATGTTATCGGTTGATGATTATACAAGAATGATTGTAGTTTTCTTTCTCAAGAATAAGTGAGAAGCTTTTGAAAACTTTAAGATCTACAAGGAAATGGTTGAAAATGAAATGGATTCAAAAATAAAATGATTAAGATCTGATAATGGAGGAGAGTTCACTTCAAAGGAATTTATGGACTACTACAGTAGTTATGGAATAAAAAGGCAATTCTTCGTTGCTAGGACACCTCAACAAAATGGAGTTGTTGAAAGAAAGAACAAGACAGTACAAGAAATGGCTCGAACAATGCTAATGGATTCCAAATTGACAGATATGTTTTGGACATAGGCAGTGCATACAACAGTTCACATTCAAAACAGAGTAATGCTCAGAAACAACACTGAAAAAAATCCCTACGAGCTATGGAAAGGAAGACCAACAAATGTGAAGCACTTCAGAGTTTTTGGAAGCAAATGCTACATTAAAAGAGAATATGGGAGAATGCGAAAGTTTCACTCTCGTGTGTACAATGGAGTACTTGTTGGTTACTCAAGTACAAGGAAATAATACAAGTGTTACAATCTGAGATTGAAAAAAATTGTGGAAAGAATCAACGTAACAATTGATGAAACAAGCAGACCATAATCAAAGAAAGAAGAAAATGAATCAATGGAACAACCTTTCAAAGAAGAAGCAAAAGATGAAAAAGAAGTAGAAGAGGAAGATGAAGAGAATCCGACAGAAACATAATAGAAAGTTCAGAAAGTGTCTCCAAAGACACCTAGCAGACGAGTACAGAAGAATCATCCTTCAGATCATATTATCATAAACAAAGATGCAGGAGTTGAGACTAGAAGAAGAATCTGTTCACCAGAACAAACACACCTAACACTCTTATCTACAATTGAACTAAACTATTTTTAAGAAGACAACAAGGATGAATTCTGGAATAAGGACATGGATGAAGAATTGAATCAAATAGAAAAAAAATGACACTTGGGAATTGGTTCCAAGACCAAAGAATGATAATGTGATCAGCACAAAATGGGTTTTTAGGAATAAATTGAATGAATATGGACATGTTACAAGGAACAAATCTAGATTGGTATGTAAAGGATATGCACAGATTGAAGGAATCAACTTTGAAGAGAAATTTTCCCCAGTTGCCAGAATGGAAGCAATTTGTTTGCTTTTAGCTTATGCATGCTCCAAAAATATTAAAGTGTATCAGATGGACGTAAAATTAGCTTTTTTGAATGGGAAACTTGAAGAAGAAGTCTACATTGAACAACCAAAAGGATTTCAGTTGTCAAAGAACGCAGATTATGTGTGTAAATTAAAAAAGGCCTTGTATGGTATAAAATAGGCTCTTAAAGCATGGTACTCTAGACTGGATAAGTATCTACAACAAGCAGGGTTCAGAAAAGGAAGTGTAGACAACAACCTCTACATCAAGGTAAGTCAAGGTAATATTTTATTAATTGAATTTTATGTTGATGATATTATTTTTGGTAGTGATGATGACAGGTTAAGCTATAAATTTGCAAAGGATATGCAGAATGAATTTGAAATGTCATTACTTGGAGAATTATCGTTCTTTCTGGGACTTCAGATATGTCAAAGAAACAAAGGAATTTTTATTTCTCAAACCAAGTATATCAGAGAAATGCTAAAGAGGTTCAAAATGGAAGATTGAAAACTAGTTATCACTCCCATGCAAACCACTTGCAAGTTGAGAAAAGATGATGATTCAAAGTCTACAAATCAAAGGAAATACAAGTCAATGATTGGAAGCCTACTATATGTGACATGATATAGACCACATGTAATGCAGGCAGTTGGACAGGTGGCACAATTTCAAGCAACACCAAAGGAATCACATGTATTAGCAGTGAAGAAGATTTTCAGATATCTCAAAGGAACAAAAGAGTTTGGATTATGGTATCCAAAAGGAAAGGATCTATCACTTATTGCCTACACAGATCCAGATTGGGCAGTTTGTATTGATGATCAACGAAGCACTAGTGGAGCAACATTCTACTTGGGTGAGTGTTTAGTATCATGGCTAAGCAAGAAACAATCACGAGTATCTTTACCTACAGCCGAGGTAGAGTATATTGCATTAGTATCATGTTGTACACGGGTTCTTTGGATGAAACAAAATCGAATAGATATGCAGGTTGAGTATGATGAGCCCATTCCAATCTATTGTGATAATAAAAGCGCCATCAGTATCTCAAAAAACCTAGTGATGCACTCCAAGACGAAGAACATTCCAATCAAGTATCACTTTCTACGGGAGCAGGTTGTAGAAAAGAACATCAGAGTTGAGTATGTGGGAACAAAATAACAAGTGGCAGACATCTTTACAAAACCACTTCCACGGGAAGCCTTTGAGTATCTTCACCAAAGACTCAGAGTTATTTCTACTCCAAAATGAATTCTTTTGAATGCTTATCTTATATGTCATATATGTACACAAGGAAGCACCATAAAGAGGACAATTCAGTCAGGGAGAGTAGCCCCAGATGGAAATATACCTTTTCCATTGATCACAAAGGGGGAGAGATTCATCAGATGCAAGGGATAGAGGCATGGTTCCAGGGGGATAAATGGTCACAAATATGTAGAGGAGAGAGGCATGTTTCTAGGGGGAGCATGAGTGATATGACTTCAGTATTACATAACATAATTTCAATGTTTCATCAGAGAGTTTCCATCAATGCCAAAGGGGGAGATTTTTTATTAAGTTTGGTTGTCATTGATTTCAACCCTTGAAGAAAGCCCAATAGCACAAAGGATGAACTCCAAAGTGGTCCCCTTATGGTGAAATACCTCATGGGAAGACGTTTTGCAGATTGACTTATCCTAGAAGTATGGTTAGAGAACCCATGCTTATTTATGGAATAATGAAATAAAGTTCGGTGAATTTTTCAGTGAAACTATCCTATATCGATAGTGCTTGTCATTCCATTTCTAGTGGTATGTGGAACGTCACATAACTCCTCACGGTTAGAGAGTTATGACCATAAGAAGTTGGAGAACCTAGGTTTGGGTAATGGACCTAAGTTTTTTTGATGGATAATGGTATGAGTTTTGATATATTTGCAGGTAATACAATTATGTATGGATATTAAATGTCATTCCATTTATGGTGGTATGTGTAACATCACATAAATCCTCACGGTTTGAGAGTTATCGCCTTACGAAGTTGGAGTACCCTCATATGTCATCTAGAAGCCCCAAAAGGTCAAAGTAGTCAAAGTGGTTTAAGAGATTTTAGAAGGTAAATAATAAAGTGAAGTGATGAGTGTAGTATAACTCAAAGTGAATAAAAAATAAATTATTTCAATAAAAAATTTAATGGAGAAATTAGAAGTGGGTTAACCCTAAAATAAGGAAAGTGGGCAAAGTGACCTAGAAGATGTTTTTAAGGAAGCTACTTGGAGAGTATAAATAAGAGGCAAGGCTCTCTCATTTTAGATTACACTTGAGAATATTGAATATATATAGGTTTCTGAGGTAACCGAAGGATATTTAAGCCGAATTTCAAAAGGAAGGTGAAGAAAAGAAGGCAGGAATTCAAGGAAGGATAAATTATTTTGATGACGCTTTCTAAGGTATGTTATTTACAAGTCATCTCACCATTTTCGCAATAAATTTTTTTATAGAATTATTGAGACTATGAAATTGATATTCCATTGAGGAAACATATCCAAGTATCTGTGGTAAAAAATATAGCTTGTTTTTCATTTTATTTTTGGAGTTACACTCCGTGGAAAATAGGGTTTGTGGCTAGTCCTGAAACTAGTCTAAAACAAGTGTTTCGGGTAAAAACGTCATACCTGCTTCATAACAGATCAAAATTCCATAATAAAAAATGTATTGGTTCGAGTACAGTCTTTAGTATGATGTGTAATAGTTTCAAATCAATTCAACAAACATTATGTGTGGGGCACGCTCTACAAGATTGCTCTCTAGAATAAGCCAGAATTTAGCAAGGTATGCAATTTTTTCTATAACTCCTTTTCTGAGAGGTTACAAGTAGTGACACCTGGGGGAATTGCATAAAGAACACTGAAGAACATTTTGTATCAGTTTCAGATATTTATTCATTACAGGTACAAAGTTATGATTATTTCAATTTAGGGTTGTTGACTAATCCAAAACTAGTCATGTGAGACTGAAGAAACGTTTGATGAATATGCTAGTCTCTTGTTGTTAAATTTAAGGAAGGTTTGAAGGTATGTGATCAAATACACTAGGTCTATTATATATTTACAAATCATATTTGGATGATGAAATTTATGAGGGCTTTTGGTTAAGGTACATGTTGGGTACATGGTCGAGACAAGTAGTTGATGAGTTGGCACATATATGAGGTGTATAGTTTATGATGTTGGTACATATTGATGATTCATAGTCGATGAGTAGGTGACACATGATTGGTACATACTTGGTACATGTTTGGATAAACTTTTTATGGTGCAGGTTGATTACAGGTTGTTTGGTATAGGTTGGTGCATGGTTGATGCATCTGTTTATGGTACAGGTTGAGGTACAAGTTGATGCATGGTTCAGGTTTATTGGTACAGGTTTATAGCGGTATATATCACAGTGATAGTGTGACAGTGGTTCCATCATTCTACTTCTACTTCAGGGTAGTTCGACGGGACAAGGACAGGTGGTTGTAGACACCTTCCGGTTGTAGTCGGAGAACATAGGTGGTTGTAGCCTCCTTCTTGTTGTAGATAGAGAATTGGGGAGTTGGAGCTTCCCTCAGGTTGTAGCTTAAGAAACTAGGAGGTTGGAGCCTCCTTCTAGTTGCATCTAGAAAACAAAGGAATTTGGTGCTTCCAATATTGAATTTCATTATTCAAGACATATAATAAAAAGCATTCCATGGTTTTCTCCCGCTTTGGGTTTCCATGTAAAACACTGGTGTATTGTGTGTG
The DNA here is from genome assembly GCA_009831015.1 of Picea engelmannii. Classification (NCBI taxonomy): domain Eukaryota; kingdom Viridiplantae; phylum Streptophyta; class Pinopsida; order Pinales; family Pinaceae; genus Picea; species Picea engelmannii. The sequence continues at coordinate 19,606 of ML798392.1, read as the reverse complement.
TATGATTGTTCATTTGTTCATTACTAATTATTGGATGATAATTATACATTGATATAACACTTGGATTATTCAGTTAAAAAGGATTACAATTTCTCTATTACTAATTCACACCCCCCCCACTCTCAATAATACAACAAGTGTTTGACCCACTATTACCCTCAGGGATCAAAATTACATCTTTCGTCATTTTTCCTAGGGAAATTTTTTCAATTGCCTCATTGACAATGACACCAAGATGTTATCACTTGGTAAATTGTTTGGATGAAGAGAAACAAAGCACCAAGGTAACCTACAGACCAACTTTAAGACTAGAAACTAGCATTTTCAATCTAGAGAGGGCTCTCTGAGACCTAGTCTCTGATAGATAATGACTTTGGATTGTCGGCTAGATTTATGTGTTTGGGAAATGTTTCTGGTTTCATTGGCAAGGAAATACAAAACTTTGGGCTATGGACTCAACCTCCTGAAAACAAGAGAAATCAATGATTGTTAAAGGAAACTTTGAGAGGGTAAAGGCTAAGTAGGAAATGGTATTTCAGTTTAATTGTCAGTGTATGGAAGAATAAAGGAGGACTTAAAGAAAACCAGAGCACCATTAAATGTGAATTCTAACTTACTTAGAAGAGAACATAGAGTTTACATGGATGAGTCTAAATCACCATGCAATGAATTTTAAAATCATTAGATGTTCCAATTTAAACAAAGAGAACAAACATACATTTACAGGAAACATGAAGTACATACATAGATAGTATCACAATACATCAAGCCACCACTATTAGAATCTTTTCCTCAAAGCTTCAAGACCCCTGCATTGTTATGTCTTTTCAGATTCAAATATTGCATTCAAGATTCCTTTTTCTACACTATTTTTCCAACCCGACTTACATCGAAAAGATACAATATATAGAAAAAAACCATGCCCTCTTAGGTTGTTATGCCTCAAATAAATTTCTCCTGGAATTTCATATTTGGTTACTTCCTCCTAGACAACCTTTTGAATAGAGTTTACCAAAAATAGAAACTCGACCGCCACCCAATCATAACATAATCAACACTCTCATCTCAATCAGTCGGTCATGAGTAAGATTCAGTGATAAGGTTGTGATAAATCGATGTTTTATTTCACGGTTTTCCTAAGCAATCGAGTGCACTATTGGAAACTCTGTCACCTTGTATAACGGGCTTTGGTTTTTGTTGCGCGATCACTAGTTGTATCATAAACGTGGCGAATTGGTGTAGCAGACGTCCGTTTGTGGTCGCGCGTGCAAATCCAGGTGGAAACAATGGTTGGGAGGTCATGCCTTTCTTCCAAAATTGTCATGCATTTCACTTACACCTTCCCTCCTCGGTATGTAATTTTACAACATCGGCGTGAAGAATATTCACTGCACGAGTGTCACATCATACTTCTTGTTACCAATAGGAAACAGGATATGCAGGGAGAAATATTGCATGCCATGATAAAAGAAACCAAAATGGGGTTGTCTCACTCATGCTTTTGGCCTTACATGAAACCTTAAAACTCTGAGTATTTTTCTAAGAGACCAATTCTAATTGTTCATATTATTCACATGTCTCTACAAGACCACATTTCCTTTCAATTTTTCTTGAGCACTGGTGAGAACCGTGCAGGCGTTATCCATGTCCGATCGACATTCCTTAAAATGATCTACAATTCTTTCTTCTGACACCCTTTTTTCCTCCCATAGATGAATGATTACGTCATGTGCCTCTTTGAGATGTCTTTTGAGCCAATTTACATTTTCTTCTCGAATATGCGATGTTGGCATTTCAATAATCCTTTATGTCAGTTGCCTTATTAATTCTCTATTTTCTTGATACAATTCGGTGATAGCGAGTTGCACTTTCTTCAGATGCTGCGATGACTCCTCGACATCCACGTTTTCATCACATGACCTCCTCAGTCTTTCACCTATTCCCCTACTTGAACCTTCAACATTTTCTAGTCAAACAACGTACGTGAGTAATGTCTCGGCAGTAGACTGGGTGCGCGATTCACTGGGAGCTTGGATCTCCTCAGGTTTCTTAATCAACCTTGGCCTACCTCTTTTCTAGGGTGTTGGCTAGTGGTTTGATGAATATTCTATTTCCTTTCCTTTTCCCGTGACATGTTCCCTTCTCTCCCTTATGCTACGGAATGTTATTTCCCTCGCTGATTGAGGAATGCCTCCTTTGGGGTCTCTAGGGATGTCGACCAAAATAATAAATGAATCCTAGTCTTTGTCCAGTCATCTCAATTCTTGGACCACCAACAATTTAATCAATGACAAATGGGATAATTGTTTCCCTGGTTGGTCTACCTCGGCCTAGACACTCTCTTCCATCCTTTCTAAGCTTCGATGTAAGAAGAAAGGTAGATTCAAAGGTTTTTTCTCTTTGAAGCGCATCAACAGCCTAATGTGGTATGGGTACACTTCGTCAAACCTTCATAGGTGAAATACCTTCTAATTACCTTTAGGATCTTTTGGAAAGGCTCCCGGAGGTACTGGATTGGAACACCTGCTCTAATTTTCCCATTTAGGCAATTGGGCTTGATAAAGTTTTCTTAGCACAAAATGTCTAAATGCATGCCTTTAAACCACTTTTGACCACGTGGAGGGATATTCGTCGCAACTGACAAAGTTTCCTTCGTCACTTGGAAGGTGATTCCCGGAATGGTCACACAAAACCCATTAAAATTGAGGGTGAGTTGTTCAACCAACTTTTCATTGTACCCTTTGATCTTTTAACAAAAGTGCATACATCCGACCTGTTCAAGAGAGACCCTGATTTCTGAATCTTCATTTATTAATGCCAGGTATTGAGGTTCAGAAATCATGGCCCTGCCACTTCTTGCCTTATTTTTTATGCTTTGGGATGTTTTCATGATGCTAGTATATATTTGTTTCACGTGCGCAGCAATGAACGGTAACACCTTCTCTACACGGAAAATAAGAATGATGTACTTTATAGGCAGTGACAAAAATTTTACACGACAATCAAAATTATCCACAAGATTCCACAAGAGTCCACGACGTGACAGTAAGGCGCGATGGAAAATTCCAGCGCAGTAGAGATCGACGTGGTGGAAAACAACAATGGGAGGATTTTCGTGGTAGGGAATCGCGACAGAAATTTCCGATGTGGTAGAAAAGCACTATGAGACTTGTCGCAAGACATAGAATTTAGGCGTGGAAAGAAATTTAGCGCGATAGGAAGAAATTTCAAGGAAGAAATGTTGACCAAGAGAAGAAATATCGTCCAACACACTAGTTTGCAGCGAAATCCAACAGGCTTTAAACAATGATTGAAAACGATGAAGGAGACATGGAAACTTGAATGAACAAACTCACAATACGAACGATGGTAATCAACTTTCCCACAACGAAGGGCTCCAGGGCTTGCAAAAAAAACACAGACAACGCAAAAATATGGAAAGTAAAGGAGAGGCATGCAGGGTGACCAGTATTTATACTTGAACGGGTAAGGAATGGAATCATAGAAGAGGACAATAAATCCATGGTGACAAGAAGTTTGGAAGTAGGTTGAATATTTGCGCAGAATACTCATGCGACAGGTACACTTTGAAGTGTGAAAAGTACAGATGATAAGAGAGACAAAGTATATAAGATATGAGCATCATGATTTTTACCTTTCTAACTTCATAATTAGGTGATGATGTTCGTTATATCCATCGACATGACCTTTATCCCAACAACTTGCCTCGATCTCTGGCACGTAAATTCCCCTTTTCTGATAGGACTCTATATTTCGAGAAAGGGACCTTTACAATTCGCACATGACTAATCATTATTCCTTTTCCCAACTCCAAGGGCTAGACCCGCTACTTGGTGATTTCAACCCATTTGTTATTCGGTTCTTGACCTCACATGACTTGACACATGAACTACGACTCATCTAGGACTAATTCTAACTATAAAAATTACATTGCTAACAACATGGAGAGAAGAGGTGGTTTGTATATCATTCTCTTTAGGATGTAGCCCTCCCTCCCATTCTATGATTATTTTAGTTAAGGAATGAATAACA
>ML798392.1:0-13600 GCA_009831015.1 Picea engelmannii | reverse complement strand
TTTTAACAGCATATCGATAAGCAGCACCGAGTGATGAGATGTCCAGAAAATCCATTTCAGTTTGGATGTATCTGTGTAGAGCCCCACGGTATTTCAGAACCAAATGTCGCTCGGAGTCTTTGATACCCAGCTTGGTGCGCAAGTTATGGAAGGTATTGGTGAACTCCAGAACTGCTTGGCCCCTCTCTTGCCGCAGTGTGGTCCATCTCATGTACTAGTCCTCATAGTTGCTAACAGGGTAATACTGTTCTTTTACCGCGTCCACAAAAAAATCCCAAGTGGGATCGGTCCCATATATTCCAAACTCCTCTGTGGAACTTTTCTCCCAGTAAGTTTCCCACCAATTTTTGACATGAGGGAGAGTTTTAAGGAGTGCAAAGGTGATCTTTTCTTTGTCGGAAAAATTGTGAACAGAGAAATAACCTTCCAGCAAAGTAAACCATTTTTCTAGGGCTTCTGCATCTATCTGTCCTTCAAATACAGGAATATAAAAATTAACTTGTACCTTGAAAGGTGAGGTGCCTCCAAAGTGGTTGCTTGATGAAGATGCGCCTGATGCTATCGGCAGGCGTTGAAGGATCTGGGCAAAATTCTCTATCATCTCGTCCCTCTGTCACGTGAGAGCTTGCTCAAGCAACAGATTGATAGGATCGTCTGCTCCGTCGTTTTTCTTTTCTTCTACCATTGAGGGTTTCTTGGGTGTGCAAGAGTGATTGTCTTCAAGAGAGACAAGCTCGAGACCCAACTTTCTATACTCGGACCTCGTCGGGGACATGCACTGAAAAAAATTATCAAGAGCAGCCTGCTCTGATACCACTGATCCAGATTATTTTCAACACGAAATGAGAGCGGAGATATAATAAAGAAATGCACAGAGATATGACGTATATACAATAACATAACATAAATATATCATAGATGCAACCATAAACACAAATATACAGTAATACATTATTTCTATTAATGAAAGAAATGTACAGAGACTGTAAAAATACAGAGTGAAAGACTCGCTAGAATAGTGGCAGCTTATCTCTAAGAAGAGATGTGACGGCTACTCGCATTCGCAAGAAGATGATTACGATGAGGCTCTGAAGACCTTTTTACAATAATCAGGAATGACAAAAACCCTATATATCCAAAAACCTAACCCTGGGAGATGAAGCGCCAAAAGTCATGTGGGCCTCGTTTGGGTAAGTGAGTACATCAACTTCCCTGGGTCGTAACTTTTGCATACGATCTCTGTTTTAGGTGTGTGATAGCTCGTTGGAAAGGTATCGTTGAGGAGATTCATTTTGGGGGATAAATAATGCCTTTAGATATCATTGATAACCTCGATATCTAAAAACCTTCATTTAGGCCCTCAAAATGGCCCCGGAAGTTAAAACCTGCTAAAAATAGTAAATTGCCAAAATTGCCATAAAGTTGTTTTGAGCCAGTTGGAAAAGGTGGGTGGCCACCAATATCCACCTAGATAATTCCTCTTGATTGTTCTCTTATGGAACCCTTTAGTTTTGTTACTGTAGTATTAATCCCTTACTACTACTACAACATCATCTACATTTAACACTTCTTAGGAGATGTTTGAATTACCAGGAATGGACATAAGATGGGTGCATTCCTAAGGAGGGATGTTCATTATTACCACGTTTGGAGTAGCTAGGTTGTTTTGAGTTTCATTCAATTCTTTATGTCTTTTCCATTTTGCTTCCTCAACATCTTTTCTCTTCTCTTCAACTTTTGCAACCTTCTATCATTCTTCATCATCCTTCTATTTTTTTTCTATTTCTTCTGTTGCTAACCTCTTTTTATCCTCCTCTTCCTTTTTCTAATGAAGTGCATCTTGTTGATATTTTATTTCATATTCTTTCCTTTTCTTCCTTTCATCGGTAATCTTTTGCAATGCGTCTTCCATTTTATTCTTCTCATCCATTTTGGGATTTTTCTTGGGTTCATTTTTTATTTTACCTTCTTGTTTGTTTTGATGTTATTCTTCATCTTTCATTTCCTTTTGATTCCTCTCCTCTGCATTCTTCTTCTCTTCCCATTCTTTAGCTACCAATTTCTCCTGGTCTTTCTCTGGAAGAAATCAAAATTGCTTCTGAGTTATTATTTTCTTTTCTTCCTCATCTGACTCAAGTTTTTCTCTAGCCACATCATTTGGCATCCTTTGCAATAGTTACTCAATTTATAGGACTCCTTTGAATACCTCCTCTGCAAATTTAACTTCATCTATCATAGGATGAGTGAGGCCAACAATTTATTATGTTTAAGGGCCAGGTCTTGTGGGTCATGTCCTTTGGCTCCCCCCAGGAACATGAATATTCTCTATATTTCCTCTACTTCTTTCTTAGCATGAGGAATAAGGATAACAAAGGCCATTTTCATTGGTTAATGACTATGGGTATGTGGCCATTTATTAAACTTTATGAAAATTTCATTCACATATTACCGAAACTCATGAACCAAAAACATGACCAATTTTGATTGTAAGAAAGTGGAATTCATTAAAGAACTTCAAGTAGTGATCCTCCATAAAATTATGACTTGTAGATAGCATAAACCTAGCTCCTATGAAATTTTCCTCTATGGACCCCACCATAGCAGATCTTACCATTTTCGGTACTTACCTTTGTGGGTTTATCTTACAAGAATTTAATCATGCCCAAATGTTATTCTAAACGTGCACTACAAACCCTATTCGCCCCCCAAAAAAAAATGTTGTGAGATCTTGTTGAAACTGCACTACAAGTAAAACCTAATAGAGATTTCCAAACTAGTCGAGGATTTATCGGTAAACATGCAACCTGTAAACCATGGAAGGGAATTTATTTCCTCATGTTAGTTTCCTCTTGTCAGAGTGCTAATATATAAAATCATGTAACCTCGAAACAAAGTGACCTGCAATATACTGAGTGAATTCTCCGCAAGACATATGAGTCATTGCTCATCAACTGCAGTTAAAGTTACCTAAACTTGTGTCTATTCCCAAAAACCTTATTACAACTTAAATATTCTGCAAAACCACATGTTGATAATAAGTGACATGATTATCTTGATACACGTATCACACAACCTATCATATCACACACATAAAATCCCAACAGCATCAGAAAAGTACCATACATTACAGGGAATCCTGGATAGACATAGGAAGGATGTAGATAAATTTACTTACTGTGATATATAGGATAACAATTGTCTGTGGATTTTCAGGTTCTGGGAGATCAATTAAAAGATCAAAGATAAGGTTGGAATCGAATCATCACTTGTGAAACCTGATGAGTGATGGTTATACCTAAATAGATACAAAGACACACAAGTTGCTATCATTAAAGGTAGATCTACCAAAGGAACATGGGAGATCACAGGTTGAAGAGAAGACACATATCACAAACACTCAAAGATTATGTATATATCAGGATAATTAATGATTGAATTTTCCTTTTGAGTGGGAATAATCCAACGAGACAATGATAACAACACTCTTCTCATCATCACACTTCAAGGAAAATCATGCAAAAATATCATAAAAGAAAGCGTAGGATAGGGAGAGTTCATTGTTTAGAAAAGATAGTAATTATAGTGCAATATTTCATGGCCATAGCATAAGGAGAGGTTTATTAATTCTCCTAGTTATTTCAACCAAGAGGGACTACCAGGATTCAACAACACCAGGGCAATAAGAAACTTCACTTGTTTTCACAAGAAGCAGAGCACATGTTCTCAGATAATGTACGACAAGACACCACTGAATAGATGGTAGTAATACACCATCCAACCTAAGCTCCATCCATATCAAAACAAATAGCCAGTTCTTGAATTGCAAATAAGAATGAGATAGAAAAACATAGGTCAAAAACTATTCATGTTCACAAAGGGATAAGGCTCGAGGGAATACCTGTGTCTCCTTCTCGGCCAACGAGTTCCCCTGAATAGTCATGACAGGACTATGATCAATGAACATGTTTTTTTGTAGTTTTTCATCATCTAAACCAAATGTTCAAGGGAAGATCCCTTCACCGCCAAATATTTCAATTTTCTCGTCTTTCCAAGGAGATCATAGTAGGAAGGAATATTATGTAATGATTTTTCAATGTTTTCAAAAATAAAAAATGTAATAGGAATGGGGAGAGTAGGGAAATCTATAGCATTAGTAACTAAAAAAATTATATAGTTAGGAAGGTCAACAATCCACCTTCAAGTATAAAAGAAGTTCAATTTAACTTGAAAAAGGAAAGGGGGGCTAGAGAACCGAAATTGGGTGTTGTATAACTCTTTATCATAATCAAATATGAAGAAGACATCTCTTTTCTTGTTGTTGAATTTGTGAAAATAAACTATTTCTTTGAGGGAGAATAATAACAAGAAATTTCATGATTCATTTATTCAATGGTGCATTGTTCGTGATTGTTTTGTGCAAGTGTTTTCAATTTTTCATTCTTGTCTATTTTCATTTTTAGGGAATAATTATAAATGGCTTTTGAATTCAATTACAATAACATTCTTATGGTCATGTATATGCAAACAATTATGTAATATGATTTGATTTTGTAAAACAAGAACTATTTATGTTTTACATATAAAATTATGCACCTGTAATTGAATATGCTACTATTAGAATAAGATTGTAGCTACTCATTAATATATGATTGCATTGACATATTATAATGGTTCTTCATTTAGGATTTAGCCTAGCTCAGATTGAAAAGTCTCTCTCCAGAGAGAAATTCATTTAATTAGTGGAATATGGGCCCATATACCCATGGAGGTTTGTATTCAAAAGAGAGTGGGTCTAATTGGAACTTGTCATTGGGAAACTCTCCCTCGTGTCGACATCATGATTTTATCCTGTGTCAATAATTCCATTCTAACCTCACACATTAGGGGTCATTTGTTATAGAATATTTTTCCACTCCATATGCATAGATGCACTCATTGTCTATAATCTCAAATTCACTCTATAGTTGTAGACCCAAATTCCTCCTCAAACTCTTTAAAAAACACATTTTGGAAATCCATATGCTACTCTTGATATGAAAACTAGCGTATGCAACTTTGTATCCACTTGTTTCCCTTCATAAACTTGTGTATACCTCCAGAATGCACTAAAGTATATAAATGTTCACAAAATGCACCAATTTGGTCGGAATTTATGGGTTTTCTAGGTTGTTAATCTCTTATTCCACATACATAACTACTCCAATGAAATTTTCATGGTATAAATAGAGCCATTGGGTAGAAGAGAAGGGGAAGCACCCTTATGCTATCAAAATATTTCTTAAGTATGCAAGCAATCAATCATGTTTTTTTAATATCATCTTGTGTTCCTAGGAACCCTTGTTTCCAACAACCTTTCCCTCATTATCCCATTGAGAGAAATATTCTTTCATTATGATTATGTGCATATGTTTGGTTTGTAAATAACTTGCTAATCATAGTTAGTTTAGGTAGTTAAAATTTAGTTATTGTAACTACTTTATTTTCATATCTAATATTCATTGTGTGCAAATTATCAAAGGGTATACTAGGATGAGAGGTTGGAATGAGGATCTTCAACTGAAATACACTATGAGCTTTGGTTTCCAGGTAAGTGGTTTCTAATCACCGATAGTTATTAAGTTGTATGTTTTAACTACTTTTTATTTTAAGTTAGTTCTTTGGATTGTCCCATTCTTGTGTGATAGAAAGAGAAGGGGTTTCATTCTCTCAATGGGATAATGAGGGAAAGGGTGATGGAAACAAGGGTTTCAAGGAACAATGGATGATATTATAAACATGTGATTGATTAATTGCATACTTAAGAAACATTATGATAACATAAAGGTGATTACCCTTCACCTCCACCCAATGCATTTATTTATACTTTGAAAAGTTGGTTAGAGTAGTTATGTATGGGTAATAAGAGGTTAAAAACCTAGAAATCCAGTAAACTCTGACCAAAAAGGCCCATTTTGTGCACATTTATATTTTTTTTTGTGCATTATGGAGCCATATGTATGTTGTTGAAGGGAAAAAAGTGTATATAAAGTTGCATACACTAGTTATCAAATCAAGAGTAGTGTATGGATTTCAAAAAGGTGTTTTGTAAAGAGTTTGAGGAGTAATTTTGGTCTACAACTATAGGTGGATTTGGGATTAGAGCCAATGAGTGCATCTATGCATGTGGAATGGAAAAATATGCTATAATAAGATGACCTTTTGATAACATGGAACAATGAAGCATATATTGCATCCATAAAGAAATAATTGAACAAGGGTTTTGAGATGATAGACATGGGACATGTTCACTACTACTTGGGTATTGAAGTGACTTAGAATCCAAGGTATATATTCATTTCCCAAAATAAGTACATTGGAGATTTTGTGAATAAATTTGGCATGATTGATTGTAATCCTCTCTCTACTCCAATGAAGAAAAAAATGAAGCTAACATCAAAAGAAATAAATGAATTTGAGATTGCAACTAAATATAGACAACTTTTGGGGAGTCTCATCTACCTTACCACTACTTGATAAAATAATTCATTTGCAGTTGGGATCCTTTCTAGTTTCATGCAAAAACCTTGTGAAGGTATTTAGTGTGTTGAAAAGAGAGTTCTAAATTACTTGAAGGGAACTCAAGGCTTTGGGCTCAAATAATCTAAAGTGGAGGAATTCAAACTAGTTGGATATATAGATTCAAAATTTGATCGGGATAAGGAGAATATTGTGTTTAATTTAGGATACCTGATGAGTCTTGGATCAATATCTATCTCTTGGAGATCATGGAAACAATCTATTCTAGTATATTCTGATAAACAAGAAAATTATGTGGATGTTGTAGAGGCAACAAAGGAGATTTTCTAGCTTAGGAAGATTCTAGTGGATTTGTAGGAGAAACATGTGACTACTACTTCACTTTTTATTAACAACACTTCTACAATTGAGTTGTCCATTAATACTATATTCCATGATCAAACAAAGCACATCAACATAAAGTACCATATAATTTGACATCATGTAGAGGCCACGACCATTTAGTTGATACATTGTTTTCTTCTCTCAATCAATCATTGTTTTCTTCTCTCAATCATTCAGTTGATAATTTGACATCATGTAGAGGCCACAACCATGTTTTCTTCTCTCAATCAATGTAACATTAAACATATATTTATTGGTGATAATAGGTATTTAGGCATTGTAGGTTTAGTAATTGTTCACTTAGATGATGGCCATTTCAATGATGTGCTATGTGTCCCTAACTTGTCTTGCTACTTTCTTGCAATGTATGAAATCACTCATTTGGGTAAGAGGTGAAACCATTTATTTTTTGCCTCACTTAGTGATAATTAAAGAGTTAAAGGATCCTCACCATGTTGTAGGTACATGAAATTCCAATAATATTACCAAGTCATAGAAATTTTACAACATTGGGTCATCATTATTTATTTTTTTATTGCTCATTGTGATGATGCAGTAGAATTTCGCATGGGAAGTTGTAACGCACCCAACCCCCATGTTGGGTCATGCCACTTCTAAAAATGACCCAATAAAAAATTATGATACCAATCTAAATGAAAAAATAACACACACATCATGACATTTAAGCTTATGCAAGGGTCCATGATAATTAAAAATGTAAATGAAAGTAACCAAACATGAACAATGACAACTAAACACATTCAACATCATAACTATATATTTTGCATGCATTAGTCCATTCACGACATGCAACAATAACCCAATATATTCTGAGAGTAAAATGTACAACATCTATATCATTAATTAAGATCAATGAACACAACAAGTGAGACCACTTATCTTATGAGATATGCAACCTGATGTTGAGGAGAGAAATTCCTCTTAACCATAGAAATTTTGTTCTAGTTCTCAACAACAAGTAACCCCTGATGTGGGGCTATGGATCCACAAGAGATAGTGGTACCTAAGGCTGGCTAAAGTTTCACACTCAATAGTTAATCCCCACAACTAATTCCATTCTACCATCTCTCTTCCTCACAATTTTCTCAACCTAGGGATGGGATCCCCCTTCATTTCTCACAATCCCTTGGGACTTCCCACTCCCCTCCAAGGATTCCAACATAGGTTGGACAAGAAATATCTATGTTGGGACCTAAGGAATCCTACAACTGCAATAGGAATTCACATAGAAATAAAACACTTGCTTCTTTTGATAATTTTTTAACAAAATATTGTTCACAGGCCTACAACCTCTCTTCTCATGGGATTACAACTCCAAACAACTACCATGAATTCCCACTATGGATTCCTTTAAGAATCAACACTCAAAAATCTCTTACTGTCCAAAAATAGCCATGTAAAAAATGTTCTCTACGAAAAAACATGAATGTCTAATTCTACCCCCTCCACCCATACAAATTCCTCTCTTTTCCCAAGACAAATGACTACCTACTCTACCCAATGTTGATTTTACTTCAACCCCGTGCTTCCCAATCACTGTATGGGATGTGGCTTTTACACACACCCTATTATATGAAATCAACGATTGACTTTGATAACACTCAATCAAAAAATAGAAGGTTCATAATAAGGATAATTAGAAAGAAAAGGGTTTGGGTTTAATGGACATGGTTAAAATCCCCCCCTTGGACCCATTTCCTCTAATGTGGAAACCAAGCCCCCAAATCTCCGTCTATGTCCATCTACAACTAGTGTTACATTTTATTTATTATATTCAATATATGTCATTTATATATTACATTGCTTGGCTCTTGACCATACATTTTATTTACAATATTCATCACTAGTTTTGGGTTTGAAAAGGGAGATGCTACAATAGTTTGGACACTTAATCTCCCTCTCATTGAAACAATTATGTACAAGAACAACATTCATTTACATTATTATTTTTCTTGTATATATGGTGTCTGTTCTAGGTGTATTCTCAAAAAAACATCAAGGAACAATTTTGGTAAATGTGCCTCTTTGTAAGCATCAAATCCACTATAGCTTGTGCAAAGTTGTTTTTGAATGATTTGTGTAGTTTGCTTCATTTTGTTTCTTCTTTTTTTGTGTTTAATGATGTCTTAATATTCATTGATGACTTTTCTATATGCACATGAGTTTGTTTACTAAAACTTAGGATTGATTTTTTTGACATACTTTTGGCCTTCAATGTGCTTGTAGAAAAACAAATCTAGGCATCAATTTTAGAGGTTAAGATAATATAATGGTGATGAATATGTCAACAAAAAAAAATATCACTCACTACTCTTCAAAGGGAATTCATATGCAACACATTGTTCCTTATACACTAGAGAAAAATGATGTTGCCAAGATAAATAATCACATGTTAAAAGATAAGGCTAATTGCATGATCTAGTCTACGGATCTTAACCCTTGATTTTCTATCATAAACTATTAATTTTAAAGTTATTTGTGAACCGTACCCCAATAAGACTTTGTAAAATACAACATTGGAAGAAAAATGAAGTACGACAAAACTCGATGTAATCAAATTTTCAGTTTTTGGTTGTGACGCCTAGGCACACATCCCTGATGAAAAGAAAAAATCCTTGTAGTGTAAGAGTGAACTGATTTTTTGTTAGTTACTTAGAAGATGTGAAGGGTTATAAATTTCTCGTCTCAAATACTATATAATTCATCATTATAAGATACATGTTCAATTTTATTATGGTCAATTGGCATGCATTCCTAATTCAACATCTATACCATCTAAAAAAAATCACGTGTCTTTGATGCATGTTCCATCTCTAGTTACTTCTTTTTTATCAAAATTCTTCTTCTCCTTGTTATTATATTTCTTCTATTTTGTATCATTCTTCTTATTCGCATAATGATATCAAGAATGAAAATAGAACTTGACCTACTCCACCTCCTCCTATAGATGAGTCTATTGAATTTAAAACTACATTGCATGCACAATTTCCTTGATGGGATTGTACAACTAGGGAAGAAACGAGTTCTCTCGCAAGTCATCCTTTAAATAATCAACATAAAAAACATTCTCAAATGTTCTAGTGACCCTCTTCCCTTTTGGTTCAACTTCCATAAACTTATGATCTAGCAACATTTAAGGAGGCCTTTGTCCAACAAGAATGAGATGAAGAAATGGTGGAACAATTTTGTTCCTTATTAGTGAATGACACTTAGACCTTGTGCCTCTTTGACAGAAAACAAGAATTGTAATTATATAAATGATTTATAGAACTGAATATGTCATAGATAGTGGAGTGTTGATAGAAGCAAAGCCTTGTTAGTCACCAATGTTTTTTCTCATGTAGAAGGCATTGATTATTTTGGAAACTTTTCCCTGATCACCAAAATGAGTTTCATTCACCTAATTCTTTCCCTTCCATCTTCATGAAATGGGATTTCCATCTAATTCCTTGTTCATGCATGGGAATCTACAAGAAATTTACATGGCACAACATCTTATAATTTTTTCAAGGTGACTTCAATATAGTTTATTGATTTAAGAAACGATGTTATGGGACCAAAAAATATACTCGTGCTTGGTGACAAAACATGGATTGATTTATTCTTGACTCGACATTTTCTAGATGTTGCTCTAACTCGAATGTTTACACTAATCGAGTAAGCACATAGTAACTTCTCATACTTGTATCTTAGGTCAATTACCTTATACTCACTAGGATTAAGACACTAGGATTAAGATCCCAATTTTATAAACCATGTGCAATTTAGCATTGGGAAGAAATGTGGGATGACACACTTAGGGCCCTTGCATTATTTTCTAGAACTCCCAAGTTTTTCAAATAAAGGAAGGAACTTATATTTCTCAACCTATGTATTCTCATGAAATTATTTGTTGCTTTTACATGGAAGAATGTAAAGTATTCTCATCCCCCTCGCAATATGGACTTAATCTTGCTACCACTTATACTTCACCAAAATTGGACACCGAATTGTACATACACTTAGTTGATTTCCCATCATATATCTAACCCATACTCGCCAAGGAATTTCATTTGTTGTTTGTGTAATTGGATTGTATACATGTCAGATTCGCATGAAATCCACAAGAAAGTAACATTGGGATAATTTGGTATATCTAGGGTATAATTTAGTTTGGCATATATTATTGTTCATAGTGATCTCATATTTTGGTTGGTTTCACTAATTCAAATTAGGTTCATGACCACTATGATTGAAAGTATACTATAGGTTATGTTGTCAACCTTGGAGTAGGACCTATTACCTAGTCATGCAACAAAGAAAATGCCCTTTCCTTTTTTCAACAAAAGAATAATACCATGCAATAGTTTGCACAAGTGAATCCATTTGTCTTAGACATACCCGTTCTAATTTTGGTTTTGAACAATAATATCCAATGATCCTATGCTACGTTAAATTTCCTTTCAACTTGCTAAATATCTACTTTTGCATTAGTGAAAAAAACACAATGCACATCGATCTACACATACATTTTGTTCAAAAGATTCTTTGAGATCAAGTCCTTGAGGTGCTCTATTTCCAAGTTCTTAAATCTTTGGTCTATGTTTGGATCTCAAGATGTTATCATTAAACATGGGATAGACTGTAATGCTCCATTTTATCTTCTTTCGTATCTTTTCCAAAGCCTTCAATCTTATCACAAATTGTTATAAATAGGGGATGCTAGGATATTTCGACAATGAAAGCTAAGTTTAAGTTCAACATGATTTAATGTTCTTATAGTGTTTTTTTTAGTGTGTTTTTGTTATTAATCCAATTACCCAAATTATGTCTTATAGAAGTGATCCAACATTTCAAAATCTCATTGACATTGATGAAATTTGATCCATTTCTTAACACCTTGATGATGATCCCATTGGATAATCATATCTTAATGACCAATGACAAGATCACATTCATGTAAATTATTACTTGGATTAATAAATTACTTTTAGTAATGTGGCATGTTTTCCCTAGTGGTATGTTTTCCCTCTTTGAGAGTTTTCAACCATATAAATACTTGTGTCATTATGTTTGATCTTTGTGTGAAGGAATGCATTTGAAGTATACAAAAGTACGTGATTATATTTTGACATATATTTTATGAACATTATAAAAAAAATTATTAGGACACCATCAAAATTAGGATTTATGATTTTGTCTCAACTCTAGATTCAGTATTTAACTTCAAATGTATGAAATATATGTGAGGTCGTATTTTTCAAACAACAATAATAATGTTGTAGCTATCCACTTTGGATGGTAACCTATAGATATTAATTAGTATAGTGAGTTAGGTTGAGAGAAGATGATCACTAAGACATTTCAAGTTACTTCTTTACATATTTATGTCTTTGTCAACATTTATTTCAATGTTGTAGGTATCCACTTTGGATGGTAATCTATGGATATTAATTAGTATAGCTAGTTAGCTTAAAAGAAGATGATTATTGAAACATATTAATTTGGATATTAATTAGTATAGCTAGTTAGGTTAAGAGAAGACTCTCTATTTTTTATTTTTTACATATTCATTCATGTATTTGTCATGTATTATTAGTGTAGTGAGAAAACATAAATCATTTATGTACTTTCATTTTTATCTTAAATTTGTAATCTTATTTTATGTTTAATGGATAATTTGGAAGTTTTCCTATGATCAGATTTTTTTTATTAATTTTGTTTTTCTCTCTATGCATTTTTATTTTGTTATAGACATTGTATTTTGAATATATATTATGATAATCTTTTTGAATATGTATTTTGAATACATATTGTGATGATTTTTTTGAAAATTAACTAGTATATCCATGTTAAACCCATATCTATTAAGTATTAAGAGGGATTCAATTTTTTAAGATGTATTTTTTGTATTATTATTATTATTCTATTTCATGTTATGTTAAATTTTACACCAGGTTTATAATTGTTTTTTCTAATTGTATTTTTAATTTTATTATTATTAATTTTTTTAATTAAAAAAACTTTAATTTTTTTAAAGTAGTATATAATTATTTTTTTAATTAAATCCACTTTATTTTTTTTATTATTGTTTTTTTTAATTAAATCTACTTTAACTTTTTTTTAATATATTATTAATATCTCATTCTATAACCTCAACCCATTTATCAGCACAAAAATTTTACAATAATTACTTTGCACATTATAATTTTGCTCATAAATAATTTTACACTATAATCTACCTTAATAATAATAGCATAATTATGTGCATTTACAACGTCAACGCGAAAAGCAGCCAATTGGAAGCTCTCTATCCTTGTTGAAAAAATTGAAAACCACCAATGAAAAAATTAATTTTTAAATTTCCTTTTTTATAAAATGAACTTTTAATTTTATTTTTGAATTTAATTTATTAAGCATTCCAACATTTGAACATAAAAATATATATATTCAAACACATTTCAACTGACAACATGACAAATACCTATCAAACGTTAAAAACTATATTCAACTGACGGTAATTGTTGTCTAGTCAAATACATATGATCCAGTGCAGATCCTGCTGTCATCCATGTTTGTAACTATAAAATAGAGAAAGTCACCCTATGGCCTAACATGAAAACCACAGCAGTAAGGCGGCAATAAATAATCAATGAACATTTTTAAAACGAGTGTACTTTAAATGTTCTAAACTTTTTTT
>ML798391.1:625226-638201 GCA_009831015.1 Picea engelmannii | reverse complement strand
TTTTTATGGATGCATATAAAAAAATAATGATACGAGTACAATTGTCAGTTAGGAAAGTGACAAGACAATTCGTGTGAAAAATTTATAAAATTTCGACCTTTATCAGTTATAAAATTTTGACCTTTATCTACCGAAAATTCGTTTTGCTGCCATAATTAAAACATGAACCAAATTTATGAAACCCCTGATTATGCCACTCTAAACCTTAAAAAATCTCATGTGGATACATCATAATTCAAAGCTTAGAATGTGACAATATCTATCTCTAACTTTTAATCTAGATATCGATTTGAAGCATTGGATAGACCACTGGAAATTTACCCCTGAGCACCTTACCATGAAAACACCTTCAACTTGATCGGAAAATTTCCAAAATAGATGACTGGAAAACAGATGGCCTATATTATAGGACCCTAACATAGTTTCCAATTGGGGATGCAAGATCCCGAGGAGATGTCAAGAATCTCATATCTATGGATTCGTAGATCAGTACCTTATCCATTTGGCTGATCCCAAAACTTGCATCTTGTTATATCCTGAAACTTATGTGACTGAAAATCTTGAAATTGCGATCCAAATCATTTTGAAAACTAAAATCTAAAAATAATGCTTGAGAAAATAAAAACAAATTCTCAAGGCTGAGCTTATTTCCAAACTACTACCTACCCTATACTACTGATAATTTTGTTGTTTAAAATGATACAATAATGCCAGTGCAACCAGTCAAGAAACTGCTCTAATAACTCTGCTCTTTCATTGTTTTTAACCAGTATCAGAAATAAAACTTGCATGAGCAAAATGGATTGATTTCCGACCTGATTTTCACAACACAAATCCATGGGACTGTGGACAATCACATAAACTTTAGGTATCAATGGGCATTCTGAAAAGAATAGCTCCTCCATATAGACAACTATAGGATCATGATAAACATGACCTATCTCCTGATATTCAAATTTATCAATTTTAAGACCATGACCTGATAACGCATATATGCCATCTGTATCATTATGCAAATTTTGTTTTTTCTGTAGATTTTCTAATGAACTTTGAGAAGAAGTGGCTACTAAATCAAACAATGAAAATGACTATCTAACCATGTCTATATCGTAAATGATTTCAAGTCCATAATTGTCACATGAAACATGATCTTGAAAACACAGGTCATCCAACAAATCAGCTATTGGATCCTGAAGAGAATGAAATTTCATGACTTTGTATGTATTTATTCTTCAACATCTGCTCAAGAGTCTCCTTCAAAATTTGAAATGAATTAAATACTAATGGTAGAGAGTTATAGTCCACTGATTCAAATTTTGTTTCGGGCTCTGAACTTTCATCTAGAATTTGAAAGTCAAGGGAACTTAGTGGTTACAATCCTGGATCTAAAACAACTTCCATGTCATCAATGACATCCCTAACTAATTCATTAGAATATTCTACATCTTCACTATTTACAACTCGTTTATAATTTTCTCATAGAAATTGAAATGAAGAGAAACATAAGGGTAATGTCTTTCCACTTGCTCTGAAATTTTCTTCATTTTTCTCATTGATGTCATAATTGCTATGTACAGGCTGACTGTCATGTTTGAATTGCAACTAATCTTCTTCCTCCCAACAATATGTTGTTGATTGGTTTGGAAAATCCATCTTGATGTAATCCTCATCGTATTGATCATTCTTGAGTAGATCATACATGAATGAAATTTCATCAAACATGAACATCATATCAGTTGATGGCTCTTCTACAAGCTGAGTTGGAGTTTCATCTTTGACTATGTTGTGAATTGAATACATGAAACAATCATTTTCCAATCCATGATACCAAGGATGAGTTGCAAAGTGTTTGGGAACAGTGACCCTTTCTTTCTCTGTAACCAATGAAACATGATGCCCTTGAAAAACAAGTTCATTTCCCATGATGACTTTCTGCATCATTTCTTTCATTATGCTGGCCAGAATGTCCAATTTAGCTTCTGAAGATTTTAGTTGCTCCTTTATTATTTTCTTCCTTTCTTCTTCCTTGATCTTTGACCTTTTGATATGAAAAATTGCTTCCACACTCATTGCACTATCTTGCATCTCCTTCAGTGTAGTAGTGTTCCTTTCTCTTATTTGAAATTCCATCTCCAGATCAAAGGCATCTGGGTAGTGTAAAAGAGATAAACCAGAGGGAGGCTTTATCTCAGCAGGAATTGAATTGTAAACTTGGTTGAATTTTGTTGAAAAGTGTTTCATTGTTTCTCCTGGCTATTGTTTCAAATGATCATACTCTTCTAGAATGAGGAAAATATTTCTCTTGATCTCCCATTTATCAAGGAAGATTTTTACAAATTGCTGAAGATTGGGAATTCTTGTAGCTGACAAACTTTTGAACCATTCCTTAGCTCTACCTTGCAAAGATAAAGAAAAAATCCTAATGCAGACATCATCTTTCTTAACCTCGAAAAGGTCAAGATAATTTTCAAAACCTTGTATGTGCTTTTTAGATGTGATATTACCATGTTCT
Organism: Picea engelmannii; assembly: GCA_009831015.1. Lineage (NCBI taxonomy): Eukaryota > Viridiplantae > Streptophyta > Pinopsida > Pinales > Pinaceae > Picea > Picea engelmannii. Next base: position 635,689 of record ML798391.1, on the reverse strand, counting down.
CCATCAAACCTGGGAAGATGTTTGTAATAATTGGTAGGGAAATCATGGAGTATAGGAGGTAATACCAGAGGCTTGTATCTATCTGGAATATATACAGGTGTAGGAGTATGTACAAAGATTGTAAAACTTGTCTTGATCTCTTGAGGCTCCTCAGGTTGAATTTGGTCAAAATGAGTTTCAACAATATGATCTTGGATAGGTTCAAAAAAAGGGATGAAATAATTAAAAATAAAACCAATTATGTCTTGGGTACAATTCCAACTTGCGTACATGATCTTTTCAGATTGTCTTGTCATGTTTTAGGTTCTTCGTCCAATAGATTCTTTGAAACTGATTGGAGTTGATTGGAGTCGCCAGGTGGATGATTAATATTTCTTGTGTCTAATCACTATCCACCATCAATAATCAGATCTAGAACTTGATACACTTTTCTGAGGAACAGTCCCCAATATGGTCTCCACTATGTTATCAGTCTGTAATTTCTCAGGCTGAAGAATAAATGGGCAAAGGTAACTGCAAAACCACTTGGAGTCAAGGATCTATCCCTCCTCAACTAAGAGAGGAATCTCTCTGTAAGGTTTAGCTTGGTTTGAATTAGAATTCTAGGCTAGTTATGATAGATTTGGGTTTGGTTTTCTAAATTTTTGGGTTGGGACAACAAAAGAGGGCCATTGGGCAAAATGGAGTAAAAACGGTTTAAGGTGATTAAATGAAAGAATAACAGAGCTCATATGTAACATGTCAAGGTAGTCATGTTAGTGGATCCTTGTAGTTTGTGAGATGGAGAAAGAGGAACACATTAGGGTTCACTTCAAATGTAGAGCATTGCTACCTGAATTCTACATTCAAACTTCCAAAGAAAACATGAATATTATTTTAAGCCAGAACAGGTTGTTTGAAACAAATCTTGAACTTAATATTCTTATAAAAAATAAAAGAAAGAAACAGAATGTGAAACCGGAGAAAAACAGATTACATCAAGAGAAAATTCACCACATAACTATGACACGGGAATCTTGAAACATAATGTACTTGTATTCATAAAAAAGAATCTCTTAAAACCTCCTGAAAATCTTTACAATGGATGGTAATCTTTCAATACTATTTTCCCATTCAGGTCCAACCGTTATGCCATATCGCATTATATCTTTTATAATATCCCATTACATTTAGATCCTATAGAGTAGGGGATCAAATCCCTTCTTTAATTGTTTCTAGATATTTATGGACAATAACTAACTAATGATCTATCAAAAATAGAGATCTGATCTCATTTAAAAATCATACGATACATCTTGAGTCTATAAAAATTATATTTGATTGTTACCACTGAAAGGGTAAAAATCAAAATAACTTCCTGCTAACTACTATCCTAAAACTAGGGAAATTGCAACAAAATCTTAAGAAATAGGTTATTCTTTGACTTCCTTTAATAAACCATAACTAATCTGATATTAACCTGACACCAACATCTTGAGGATGTGTTATAACTGGAAAATCATTCTGGAAGCCTTCAAGAACATTGAGGAATTCATTTGCCTTAATCTGAGGAGATTTATGCGCTTTCTGTTCATAACAGAACTTTCGATAGCTAATGAGGTCAAAATAGTGTATGTTTAGCTGTCGATTTTCTAGGAATGATTTTTGATAGCTAATTATGGACCTTGCAACTAATTTTAGCTGGAGAAACCTGTAACTACTCCCGAACTCATAAAAAATGGTTGAGCTCGATCATTAACCCTGCTTCATATATTATAATCACCTTATTCCAAATCAAGGGAAGCTTCAGCTAGAGCATCAAGACTGAGGTGAGCTTTAGGTTTTAGTTTTTTCTGAGAAAGCTTAAACCTCAAAACTTTATTCATGTTCTACAGTCTGCTATTTTGTTTGAAGAGCTTCTTATTCTTGTGCTTGATAGTCTCATATTTAATGGCCAACTGATCCAATGCAGAACCAAATTTGAGATATGACTTTCTAAGAGTCTCATTCTTTGTTTTGAGATGTCTTTCTAATACCTTTAACTTTGCCAGTTATTCTTTCAGTTTATGAACCTTAGGATTTTTACTAACCTTTTTCTTTGATGATGTTTTAGGTATTCCCTTTTCTGGAGATTCCATTTCTGCAACTAATGGATCTAAATCAAATCTGAATGTGGTAGATTTAGGATATTTCTGATTGTGGCCTTTCCTTGATCCTTTGCATTTCTCCCAAATTCTAGCTTCCTTTTTATTTTCTTTGATTTTGATAGGGAGGATTTTGTTGCAATTTTTACAGGTGACAATGCTCTCCTCTTTCTTTTACTGGTTTTTGGAGAAGTTAGTTGTTGTGAGGAATTTCCTCCTTTTTATGGTTGAATTTATTGTCCAAACTCTCATTAGAATAGAATATAATACCAAGTCTTATTCTTTCTACTGAGCTCCTCCAAGACTATTAGTTTAATCAGGCCATGATGAAATAAATTGTTTCTAGCCTTCTGAGGTTTGGCCTGAACTTTGGAAGCCATCTTGGTAAGAATCTTAAGAAGATAAAAGGGCATATTCAGAGGTTTCTTACTAGTGAAATGAAGGAGCAATATGAAATGGTAAAGCATGGTCCTCCCATATCTCCCCTCACAAGTGATGTAAACCTGAATAATTTTTAATAATTATGGACTTGAAAGCCTTTATGACATAGACATGGTTAGACAATCATTTTCATGGTTTGATTCAACAACAACTTCTTCTCAAAGTTCATTAGAAAATCTAAAGAAAAATCAGAATTTTCATAATGATACAGATGGCATATGTGCGTTATCAGGTCATGGTCCTAAAATTGATAAATTTGAATATCAAGAGATAGGTCATGTTTATCATGATCCTATAGTTGTCTATATGGAGGGTCTATTCTTTTCAAAATGCTCATTGATACCTAAAGTTTATGTGATTCTCCACAGTCCTAGGGATTTGTGTTGTGAAATTCAGGTTGGAAATCAATCCATGTTGCTCATGCAAGTTATATTTCTGATACTAGTTAAAAACAATGAAAGAGTAGAGTTATTAGAGCAGTTGCTTGACTGGATGCAATGGCATTATTGTATCATTTAGAACAACAAAATTATCAGCAGTATAGGGTAGGTAGAAGTTTGCAAATAAGCTCAGTGCCTTGAGCATTTGTTTTTATTTTCTCAAGCATTATTTTTAGATTTCAGTTTTCAAAATGATTTGGATCTCAATTTCAAGATTTCCAGTCACATAGGTTTCAAGATATAGCAAGATGTAGGTTTTGGGATCAGCCCAATGGATAAGGCACTGATCTACGAATCCAGATATTTGAGATTCTTGACACCTCCTCAGGAGCTTCCATTCCCAATTGGAGCCTCTATTAGGGTCCTATAATATAGGCCATTTGTGTTCGAGTCATCTGTTTTGGAAATTTTCTGATCAAGTTGAAGGTGTTTTCATGGTAAGGTGCTCATGGGTAATTTTGCTGTGGTCTATCCAATGCTTCAAACATATATCCATATTAAAAGTTAGAGCCATATAATGTCACATGCTAAGATTTGAATTATGATGTATCCACATGATGTTTTTTGAAGGTTTAGAGTGGCATAATCAAGGGTTTCATGAATTCGGTTCATGTTTTAATTATGATAGCAAATAGAATTTTCGGTAGCTAAAGGTTGAAATTTTATAACTGATAGATACCGAAAGTTAAAACTTTCGATAGCTAAACAAATTAATCACACCTATCATAAGCTGCCAAAAGTGTCGAATTTTTCATGTGTCTGAAGGGTCTTGTCACTCTCCTAACCGACGATTGTACTCATATAATTATTTGTTTATATGCATCCATAACCACTTTCAATCATCATTCGTCTGATTTCAGAAAATATTATTTTTTGTTTCTCCCTTGTCCAATCAAGTGATGATAACCCAAGATCATGCCCATACAATTCAATCAATCCAAAAAAAAATGGTCATCATCCTTCTGATGCATTGAACCGATTAACTACCTGTTTGAAGTTGTTTTAAATCTTCCCACAGTCACCCAAAGCTTTCATCCCTTGAGTCTTTCTTTTGAGTTTCCCTATTTTATCCCACCATTCAATCTTATTAGAGTCAATATCTCGCCTTGAGGCACAACCTGAGGTCTGTGAATTGTTCAAAAGTGTTGGATGATACAGGTTCTGGCAGAAACTCCAGGGTTTACCATCAAGGTGTCACAGAGGCATTTGCCAAGAGTTTTGATGGATTTAAAGTTCAACTCAGGCCTGTTTTGATGCAAATAGATGAAGCCAGTATAGCTGCAACTACAGAGATGCCTGGTGAAGGTGAAAAGTGGTTTAAGACCACCTTAGTCAAGGAAATTGATTTCAGACCATTTCTCAAAAAAGAGCATCAAAATATGAAATGGAAAAAGGAAATTCCTAGAAGCTACTTGGAGGAGAAATGGCAAACAATTTGACTCAAATAAGCTTCAATGGCAGGATAAAACAGGGAAACTAAAAAGAAAGACTCAACGGGTGAAAGATTTCGGTGATTGTGGGTAGATTTAAAACAACTTCAAACATGTATTTAACCGATTCAATGCATCAGAAGGATGATGACAATTGTTTTTGGATCGATAGAATTGTATGGGCACGATCTAGGTTTATCATCACTCGATTGGACAAGGGAGAAACAAAATAAAATCTTCTCTGAATAAGATGAATGATGATTGAAAGTGGTTATGGATTTATATAAACAAATAATTATATGATTACAATCGTGGGTTAGGAGAGTGACAAGACCCTTCAGACACTTGAAAAATTTGGCACTTTTGGCAACTAATGATAGGTGTGAAAAAGTCGTTTCGCTACCGAAAGTTTTAACATTCGGTAGCTATCAGTTATAAAATTTCGACCTTTAGCTACTGGAAATTATATTTGCTGCCATAATTAAAAAATGAACTGAATTCATGAAACCCCTTATTATGCCACTCTAAACCTTCAAAAAACTCATTTGTATACATCATAATTCAATGCTTAGCATGCGACAATATATGGATCTAACTTTTAATCTGGATATATGTTTGAAGCATTGGATAGACCACTAGAAAATTACCCTTGAGCACCTTACCATGAAAACACCTTCAACTTGATCATAAAATTTCCAAAATAGATGACTGGAAATTAGATGGTCTATATTATAGGACCCTAACAGGTGGCATTGAAAGCATGTCTTCCAACCTGTTTGTGGTTCCCTTCTTATACTTGATGACTAGATGAAATTAATAAAAAAAGTCCATCCACTTGTACTGTCTGGTTTGTTGTATCTTACTCTGGGCCTACAAATAAATTAATGTTTGGTGATCTTTCTGGATGATGGCCTCCTTTCCTACTAGACAATGTTTCCATTTCTTGACATATAGTGTCCCTAATATAGAAACCTTTGTAATTRTACATATAGGTTGGTGATTTGATTGGTATTGAGTGTAAATATAATTTACATTTAGGATAGTGAACCATGGGCATTACGTTTTGATGTTGYAGTCATCTAAGTAAGTGTGCAGAGAATTGTTATAAAGACAAGGTGCACAYAGTCTATGTGTTGCGTGCACTTGGGTAAGTGCATGGTAATAACCTGGGTAAGTGTGTGGTAATAATCTGGGTAAGTGCACACATTGCACTATGTTAATCACACTTGGTTTAGTGCACGTGCATGAATAGATATGTATGGAGTCYGGGGAGCCTATGTGATTATGAGGTTGATGAGACTGGATACAGATAGGCCAACACACCTATCCATGTAATTATAATCATGAATTTTAATATAATTTGGCATCGTTGTGTGCTAACTGRCTCAAACGAAAAGAGATGGAGAGGCCTACTCCACCGAAAAAAGTAAAAAGGGGGTGAGTCATAGTCTTAGGAAATATTTTATAATATTTATTCGAAAAGTGTAATGTTATATATATTATTATTTTATCTTAAGTTCCTGAAGGTAGGGAATGAGTCACCAAGTGGATTAAAGCTACTTTTGTGGGTGAAAAGTTTCAAGTGGAAGTAATTTAATATATATTGATGGCATTAGTGTATTTGGGTAGGATTCTACATGGAATTACCGACTATTGGAGAAAAACATCATGTCGCAAGATCTGGTTAGTAGGAGGGGGTCAGACTATATGGGAAAATTCGATTATTACCTTATCTTCCAGAGAAACTTGTAGGGAGTTTTCGGGGTGTCACCAAAATTATACTGACGAAGAATCGAGTTGACAGACCATCAATAGTCTCTCTGGGTGAGAGACTGGCTATTGTGGAGTGGTTGTCAGAACCATGGGCATACTCTCCAAGCGAGAGTTTTGCTGAGAGTTTTTCTCTGGTGTGTTGATCATTAGTCAAAGGGCTCAGAGACTTCATGTCTAACCTATCATTGGTAACCCTGGGAAGGGAGGTGTGACAAGTGAAGGACTGGTGAACATAGAAGGGGCACACTTCATTGGGTGTGATAGGTGCTTGGGGAATTAGGGACTCTGGGCTATATGCAACAGTGGGCACTTAGGTCTAATAAATTTTGTTGATTTTTAGACTATAGCTTGTCAATAGGAAACCTTTTTTCCCTGATCGAGTTGAGGTCTAGCTTGGGGGTGTCATGTTTCTAAAAGCTTATGTGAAACAAGGTCTATGGATGGGAGGAACGTATGAGTCAAGGCCTCAGTTGGTTACTTTCATTTAATATAAGTGTTCCTTATGTATTTGTCTTGGTTACTGCATCCATTTGTTGTCTATGTTTGAATTGGTTTAAATTCTTGTATGTGTTTCATATAAATATTTTCTTTTATTTCATTATTTGATGCATGATCATGTAAGTTAGGTGTTTCTAGCCTTTAATTGTAGTTTTTCTTGAGTATGTCAGTTGATGGTAACTTCTCTTGATAATTTATCCTTGTGATTTTGGTTATGAGTCATCAAGAAGAAGATTGAGTGCTCGGGTGCACAGGATAGTAAACATTATGCTTCAAGGGGATGAAATTCGTGTGTACGTGTTAAGGAAAAAAACCTCGCACATAGTGAAATCAGAAGTGGCACATGATGCCTAGATGATTGTGTGCATATTTATGTTGTGTGATCAACATGCTGGTGCAAGAAATTTTTGGGTCAATTCCACTACTTAAGGTTGTATTGTTAAAAGAGAATGTTGCTTCCGCTATTATAAGTTACATGGCATGACTCAAGCTTGAGTCGAGTGCGTTGCTTCAAGTGAAACTGCACAAACTTTTTTTAGAGTAGATTCTATGTAGTGAAACTATCAGAGAAACATTTCTCAGTAGTATGTTGGGGATGTTACAGTATGGTTGAATTAGTTCTCTTGAAGTTGAGTTTGTGTGACTTGGCCTAGCCTCGAGTGACTGGGTATGTTACAAAGTGGTATCAGAACTTTCTTAGAGTATTTTATGGCATAACATGGCCCATCCTGGGTGGTTGGGGATGTTACATTGTGGTATCAGAGCTATTGGTTCAACACTAGACTTGTATGGGCCTGAGATTATCATGAATAGAGGTGTGCACTAAGAATTGGTACCACACAATATAAAGATTAGTTTTCATGGAAGACCATTGGTATGCGGTTTTGAGCTATGATGCACACAAAGACAGTGATGTGTAGGTGTACGCACTAGAGTTTGGGATGTTAAAATCATCCAAGAAATCCAATGAAATGATTATGATAAAATGGTACAAATTTTTCATGTACTTTTTGCACGAAACTATCTAACAAATCATAATTTCCTTCACATTTTGTAGAATTTTCAGTGATTAAAGAAGGACAAAGTCAGTGCATGATCTAGGAGGATCCTTGATCGCTAAAAAATGAATGTTTTCAAATTCCAAAACAAATTGCACCATTGTGTAGAACTTGGCGAGACCTTTTTGACAGCGCAAACAGCTCATCAATTCGACATCGTATGAAAAATATATTGCGTTTTGAAGTTATTGACTAACAAGAAAAAAGTAAACTCATAGGACATGTGGAATAGCTAGGAGCTAATACATGGCAACTGGCAGAGTGGTGATGTGGTAAGTATGATTACATGGAAGTTTACAGAGTTGACACGTGGAATGCGTAGGGTAACTGACAAAGACACTTGGCAGGGTCCATTGTGTTGTTGGTGGGACGTGGGCCAATCTCAAGATGACACGTGGACCAATCCAGTGGTGGAACATGGCACCCCGGGATTAGTCTGAATGGGTGTGTGTTAAAAGTTTGTTGGAAATCTACCAGACAGGGGAGTTGAAGCCCTGACCCATCGGATGAGAACTTAACTTGGCACCGTTAGGACTACAAGTCATGTCATTAAACCACAATGAAAATATGGTATTTAAGTTTGATTGAATTTGTAATTAATATGCAAGATATGGTTGTTAATGGGATTCGAAATATCCTCCACGAGAGATTTGGGTAAGGTATATGCCATATGGCATAACGATTTTCCATATCCATGAAAAGGTGGACATGTTATACGTGGACCTCCACACATTTATTAACTTTCATTATTAAAAACCACATATTAAGAGATTTCGATGTACGTTTATGGTATAGTTATTTACCATATATTTTAATTACATACAAAGTGGTTACCATATCACTTAAAAGGTGGAACAAAGTTTATAAAGTGGAACGAGCCTTATGTCAGATGGGTATGAAACTATTTGTTTGGTTATTAGTGGATAAGTCCATTTGGAGTGGATAAGTCCATTTTGTATGGATATTATAATATTTTTGGGATGAACCATATATTTTATGGTTAATCAAATATTTCATATCTCATTAAAGTTGGATCTTAAACTAACTTAACCATGACCCTTTTGCTATTTAAGAAAGGGAAATTTTCCATTGTTGGGACATTTTTGAGTGCATTTTTGGAGATAATTTCTATGTAAATACAAAGGTATTTTCTGCATAGAAGATTGGAGAAGTGGGTTTTAGCTAGAGCCTTGTTGGAGACAAAATTGTATGTGGGTCGAGAGTAAACTTTGATGTAATTTTAGCATTTGACATCATAATGAAGCGATCACTTATATTGTAAGTGGACCCGGAGATGTAGCCCAGGGGGGGTGAACTCCATCAACATCTTGTGTTTTTCCTCTTCTATATTCTCTATTATTCTTCTTCATTTTGCAATTCTCATTTATTTAATTTTTTCCGCAATTTTTAATGTTTATGTATTTTGCATTGAAGATTCGAATGCAATTAAAGGACATAAACTAACTTGCAAATCGATCATTAATACCTTCGTCTTTGGATCAAGTTTTTGGTATCATAGATTTGGTTTTTGAATGTTTGACATCGATTTTCAAGTGTTGGATGCTTACAAGTGCTAGACTCAAGAAGGGAGAAGGCCAACTCGAGGTTTTTAATCTAGAAATTCAAGGGAGATATTGTAAATGGGAGATGGCTTCACCAAGGAAGTTAGGTCCTTATGCATCTGAATATGACTTCTTTGAGTCATTTCAATTGATGAAATCCATGGTGGAGGAGCTTTACCAGGAAAGAGGACAACGAAGAATTCCAAAAATTCCAAAGGTTGAAGAAGGTGAATCTTCAGTGAGAGCAGAAGGAGGAGGTGAAGGTGGTGCACCCTCAGAGCCTCCTTCACCGTTGTCATTGTCATCTACCAATGAAGCAGGTTTACATTCTTCCAAGTATAAATAGTCTAAAAGAACTTCTCATGTTTATGATATACCTTTATTAAAGCTTGATGTAAAAATTTATTTTCCTATGTATGATGGAGAAATTAATGCAGAGAAGTTGGATAATTAGATTACATAACTTGAAGTCTATTGCAGGATACAAAATATTATTTAGGACAACATGAATATCCAACTTTCTAGTCTCCGGTTGGGAGGCACAACTCTCATTTGGTGAGAGAGTAAAACTCAAGAGGATCTTAAGAAAAGTGGTAAAATAATATCTTCCTGTAATGATTTTGTTACAACATTGTTGAGACTCAGAAATGTCATATTTTCATCCACCTTTCCCTTCGTCATTCTTCACATTTCATCGCCCCATTAGCCTTTCATGATATCATTTTTCATAAATATATTTGGGTTTCACCTTATTATTTTCCACTTTATTCATTTTAGTATTAAAAGGGAATTTGTGATTAAATATTAGAAAATTGACATGTTTTCATATATATCTCAAAAATGTGTGAGCTTTGTAATGTGTAGGAATATGTGAAGAATTAATTCAAAAAGACTTCTCGAATACTTCCTCCACCATTTCAATATTTGAGGAGATAATTCAAGCCTATTCCAAGGAGAAGATCATGGAGATTTGGATAACATATCTTATCCAAGATATATGAGAGATATGTGAGGATTTGAAGGGATCATATTTTGTAATAATGAGAAATTGGTTGAGAGAAAAGTGGATCTGTAATTATGAGATTCTTATCTTCTTTTCAAAGATCTCATGTATAAAAGAGAGTGCCCTCTCTTCATG
>ML798391.1:594751-613940 GCA_009831015.1 Picea engelmannii | reverse complement strand
CCCCCCCCTTAGTGTGAGACTATGACCTAGTGGGGGTGCCCAGGCCACTGAGTCTCCTCATCACCTCTCTAAGAGGTGGGGGACATTACAAGATGTCAAAATTTATAAAGTTGATAATGAAAGGATTATGATATCCAAGGTGAAACAAGATGTCTTCAATGTCAAAATTGATGCAAAGCCTACACAAAATAGAAAACAAGATGAAAAAGGAGACATAGATAAGTAGATCAAGAAGTCATAGGTTTCATGATGAGAAAGAAAGAGAATAAATAATTGTTGGTAATAATTATTTCAGGAAAGTGTGCAATAGCTCAAGTCTATCTCCCAGTGTGAGAAAACATAAGAGAAGGACTGGGGTGGACGAGCTACAGGGGGAAATGAATAAGATCGAGCGTCCTACCTTTGATGGTGAGCACAAGAAGGATGAAGATGCAGAGACATGGTTGTTTGGTATGAGGAAATACTTCCAGCTGCATAACTATTCTGCATAGGAAGAAGGGAGCATTTTTATCTATCAGTTAAAGGGAAAGGTATCAATGTGGTGGGATCAATATGTGCAAGTGCAACACATTGATGAGAAGAAAGTGACTTGGAGAGATTTCAAGATGTATTTACAAAAGAAATACTTAACCAAGTGGTTCTATGATAGAAAAATGAAGGAGTTGTTCGAAGTCAATCTTGGGAGCATGACAATTGATAAGTATGAAAGAAGATTTTTAAAACTACTGAATTATGTGTCTTTTATCAAGGATGAATAGATGAAGATTAAAATACATTTGAGTGGGTTTCCCTCATTTATCAGTGACAAGATACAATATGATGACCCTGAAATGTTGGAATAAACCATAAGGCACATAAGTGTCTTTATGGATAGCAAAGGGGAACACTGATTCTCCAAAAGGCTTGAGAAGAAAAGATGAAAAGTAAGGTTGTGTTACACACCAAAGTGTCACACTTCAGTGTCACACCTATTTACACCTTAGTGTCGCAAGTGTCGCATGCACTTTTCTAAGTGTCTCAAAACCTTGAAACCATGAAATAGCATTTTTCATAATCCGTAGACATGTTATGAGTGAAATTTATTATATGAAGGTCAAAATACTATGTGCACATGTATTATTCTTGTTTAATTAAAAAAGGAAATGAATTTGGTGTGAGAATTCACCTCAAATTTAGTTTCCTAATCTCAAGGAGAAGTTGAGAATATCATGGATGGTTGAGATATTTTCTGAAACCAATATTCTAACTTTATGGATCTTGATAGATATTTCCTCCTTAAAATCCTTGAGAGATATTTTCTCCCTAAAATCCTTTAGAGATAATTTCTTCCTAAAAATCTTGGAGATCCCAATTTAGTGGATCCACTGAGTGATCTTCTCCATGTTGGTTAAGCCTCCAAATCCTATATAATGAGGGAATTCCAATGTGAGAAGGGGGGGGGGGGGTGGAATCCATTGAATAATCATCATTTTGATCTCAATACATTGATGTAAGGGTTGGACTAGAGAAGCGTGGAGGAAGATCTGCACCACGTCATGGATGCAATCCTTTCTTATTTCTCTTAATAATTTTGACTTGCAATATTTCCGTATTTCCATCTCGTTTCAAGATTATGTATGAATGATTGTGGCCTAGTTATGATACCTTTTATCTAACTTGTTACAAGACGTAGAAGAAGATGATAGTTCTATTTCTTTGTTGGTAGACTACACTTGGAGCTAGATTGGATCCAACACCGAAATGATAAATTGAAGCAAGGACAACCGACACAAAAAGGTTCCTCATTATCTTCCTCCTTTTCTCTTATTTCATGCATAAATAGATGGAAACCAAGAATGTTAGTGTCCATTTGTTCTAGTTGTCTTAGTTGAAGAAAACCCAACTAAGGGGAGCCCAACCTGTCCACATTGTGATATTTCTCATAACAGGTTTTGGCACCATATTGGGGACAAGTGTTTTGATTGATGAATGTCTCTTTTATCTGAATTTACTTTGGCTTTTCATCTTCACTAGATAGATTACAAAATCCTTGATTAGCTTCTTATTGATTCTGGGATAATTTTCAGCTATCCTGGAGCACTTTTCAGCAGTGACATCCCCCCTAATGCCTTACAGAGTATTAGCATTGAGAGTCACCCTCAGATTGCAAGAGGATAAGCCCAGTACCCATCAAAATGTTTGTGAAGATAGGTTTATGAGTGGAGGCCAAATGGACAAAAATCAATACAAGAATGATTTCACACAGAGACCAGGGAAACAATGCATAGGGAAATGAGGTCCTCATTAACTTTAGTCAGTGATTTGAGTTTAAAGGTGAGCAGAAGGAAGAATTAGTGAGAAAGGTGGACGGGTCTTCCATGGGCATCCAACTTTCAAGCAGCTTGATGAAGAAAAACTTAGGCTCAAGAGCACTCTTGAACTCAAGTTTCAGACACTGAAAAAATGTCACAGCAGCATAATAATCAAACCTACATCATCATATGACTGCAACAACTCGACTGGATCATCCATGCCCAAGCATTTCATCATAAGGGGAAATAATATAACAAAGATAAAGTACTGGAACAGATCACAACAGTATTATAATCAAACATACATTACAATACAGCTACAACCCTCGACTAGATCCTCCATTCTCGAGTGTTTAAGCACAGTTTACACAAGAAGATGAAAGAAGTTGACTTCTATTAACACAAAAGTATCAAGTATAATGCAAAACCAGAGAACAAATCTATTATCAAATATTACAAAATAGGGAGCTCTGCTCAACCATTTGACGACCTTAACAAAATAATGAACTGATCTACTTATACTCAAATCATCCCACAACTACCAGATGTTTGATCTGGCAATCCCATTCAAATATTTACGTCTGAGAAACCTTTTGTTGGATTGTTCATGTTTCCTCCTATCAGACGCAAACCTGGTTCAGTATGGACTTGCGAAACTGACCATTGTTGTACCTTGGGCTGACCACTCTGTCATCTCAACCATAATTTTCATGCTTCCCATTTATGGACTGAGCTGAGGTTTTAGCTACCAGTCCCTAATTCATTAACTGGATCTTCATCGGGATTGGAGCATGGCTGAACAACTAGCAGAAGACCACCTGTCACAACTAGATTGGGCGTTGAGTAAGCAGGTGGCCACAAAGTTAATCCTTGTTTGTTGCTTGACCCTTCCTCAGGATTTGAGTGCGATGGGACGAATATTGGATGACCACTTATCGATATTGGATAGGGATTCATATGCACATGTGCATTTCAGGGTCGTGGGAAGTGGTTTAGGCCCACACCGCTTTTGAGCCCTAAATGCACCGTTGCTTGCCACGTTGCCCCCCGACAAAACAGTGGTTTGGATTTCGGCGTGATCAAGGATTTTTAATGCCCACACATGTTACGGCCCTAAAACAATATGAGACCATCCATCTAAAAGGGACCTGATATCTGGGCACACCTGCTACTTTAGCGCCCCCGCCAAACTTTTACTCACTTGCCAACCTTGGATTCCCTCCAACCACACTTGGAGATAACGCCACATCGAACCTGCACAGGGGATCTCGATCGTTGCAGACTGCACCTGCTTGCCTGCGTTCATGCCATTTTGTGTGATAACATTTGGCTCCATAGGGGATAGCATGCTCCCTGCGAGCTCTCAAGAACGCGCAACTACAATGCCTTAGATTTTGGGTTATGGAGTCTCTTGTTTGGAGAAAAAATAAAATGAAGTGGTAATTGCAATGGTGGAGATCCAATCATGGCTTGAACAAAATATCTCTTAATAAAGTGCCCATTGAAAGGGCCACCAAAAAATTTAGAATCCTCCAAGTTCTCCAACTTATAGGTGTTATTTGAAAATACTTCAGAAATCTTGAAGGGACCAATCCATAAGGCTTCAAATTTACCATGTTTTCCTATGTCTTTCTTGGGGGAAATAGGATGACATGTACACTACTCTAATTACAAAAATAAAATAAACATATGTGCTCTAGATGGATTTTATTTATATACAATCCTAAACTAACCGATTTTTACAATGTGCTAGGTGAAAACACACTTCCACCATAGCCACCCAAACTGTTTGGTAACATAATTATTCTTTTCACTGCAAATGATCCAAAAAAGTTAAGGGAAGTATGACAACATAATGAAAACATGTTTTGGAACACTGACAATACCCACAAATGATGATAAGATGAATAATTTTGCCGGCTCCAATGCTTTTGGAAAAATCAACTCCATATATAACCCCACAGGGTCATAAAATTTATAATAAGGCATGCTAAAATGGTAAGAAATTACCTCCTTTACTTCATTATTGCTCACTTATTGTTTGGTGTTCTCAGAGTGTACAGGTGGATAAAGTATTGATGAAGGTTGGCTAATCCCAAGTGATATTTTCTCATTTACAAGTGTTGGACAGGAGATAAGATGCACATTTAGATATTCCTTTTCTCCTTCATGGCCCTCCCAAAGATCAGATTCATAATCATCATATACAAGAACCATGCTATGAGGTTCCAAAGAAGCCATGAAAAAAATGTGGTCTTCATCATCTTCGCTAGGATATTCATAAAATATGGGTTGTTTTTGGTTACCATTTTAAACAACTATTCATCATAAGCAGGGATTCTGAAAACATTTGTTTCAAGAACATAAATATCCTCTACATTTTCTCCATAACATCATAAAACAACATCTGCCTTCAAATATGAAAACTAGGAAAAAGAAGAGAGAAATCTTCCCTATTTCTTTTAACTAGCTTATCATCTATCTCAGCTTTGGTCAAGAGAAATATCCACTATAGAATACACTTTCTCTTTATCAATAGAATATTCAAAAGAATATTGTAGGAAGATGAGGATATTGCAACTTACTTATTACAAGTCGATGAAACAGTAAATTCAGTCATAGGATTGGGAGAAGATATTAAAGAATATGTAATTTTTCAAAAGGTACTAAGATCTCTTCCTGTGAGATTTGATCCTACGATATCAGCACTAGAAGAAAGAGTGGATCTAGACTCAATAAGCATGGAAGAAGTACATGGAATATTCACAGCATATAAAATGAGAACTGAATAGGAAAATCCAGATATAAAAGAAGCATCTTTCAAAGCATCCAAAAGGTCAAATCAAAAGGGAAAGCAAAAATAAAAAGAACATAGCAACAGTAGTGACATCTTGGAAGATGATGAAAAAATGACCAATTTTGTCAAGAGATTGAACAAGGGAACCAACGGAAGATATAAAGGTAAGATTCCATTGATTTGTTTTAATTGTGATGGTATTGGTCATTTTGATAAAAAATGTCCTCATAAGAAAAATAAGGCCAATGATGAAGATTACTCAAATAGAAAACAAACATATAAAGGCAAAGGAACCACAAAGAAAGTTTTCAAGAAAAGATTATGCACCAAAGAAGACATATCCTCATTGGATGAGGATGAAGTCAGTGACAGTGAGACAGAAAGATTTATATTCATGGCAATATAAGACTCTAATAAATAAGACACTGAAGAAGAATATGAAGAGGTAGAAGTTGACTACCAAGAAGAATTTTTGACTGCCATAGAAGTTATAAGAAGAGAAAGGAGGAAAAACAAGAAGTTGCAAGCATAACTAGACAAGAAGGAAGACACTCAAGAACTAGAGAAGATCATCACAGAATTGAAGGCTCAAATAGAACAATATACATGATCATTGGAATTTTGGAAGCAGAGATTGTCACATTGAAAAAGGATCTTCAAAAGAAAAATATGCAAAACAACTCAAAAATTTTGGATGACATTATCAGCGGTCAAAGGCCTAATCATGACAAGTCTGGACTTGGATACAATCTGAAAGAAAAGGGATCAATATCCAAAGCAACAAAACAAGAAACATATCAAAATATTTATGCAAAAATAGTCAAAGGGGATACAAATACCTACAAGGAAGATTACTGGGACACTCCTCCACTGAAAAGATTCATATTTCAGAATCAACAACCGATAGAAACAAATATGCCTTAGGAAGAAGAAGGATTCATAAGAGTAACTTCTTTCAGAAGATCTTCAACTCCCAAGTATCAAACTATCTTTTTGGGTTTATGTTAAGCATGCAATAATTTTGGACATAAAGTTGTAAATTGCAGAGATAATAGCAGGAAAAGGAACAATTTTGAAAGTGATATACAAAATGGTTATCCAAGAAGGCCTAGTGAAACACAAAGAAGAAGCTACAAAAAGTTTGAATCATTGAGCACTGAAGTGGAATCCTACAAGTGAAATAACTTTGGACATGTGGCCAAATATTGTAGAATGACAGTCCCTCATAGAGAACCACAACAGAAACAAAATAGTCACAGACATGAGCCTCAAAAGAGAACATGGATAAGAAAGAAGAATCTGTATAGAAATGAAGAATGCACACTCTATCTACAAGATAAGAAGAAGAAGCGTGGTTGGTATGTTTATAGTGGTTGTTCAAAGCATGAAGAATAGGTGAACAAAGACCAAGTCCCAGAGATCGCAATATTCGAAATAAAACGAGATGAAGAAAATTCTACAGAGAAAAGGAAAGATGTCAGATACAGAAATATTTGAAAATAACTGAAAGAAAAGAAGTACAGTTAAATAAGGAACATGTTCAAGAGATTGCACTTTTATGCATTGTAGTGAAAGATGAATCCATAGACAGAAAGAAAGAAGTTAAGCTCAGAGATATGATGAATCTACTAATGAAGATGATGATGAATACACTTCATAGCAGGAATTGTTTTGAGCCATATGGCTTAGAGACTCCCAGATAATATGAATAATAGACAAGGGGAGTCTATGTGGTATATGAGACAGACCAGAGAACCATCATTCGAGCATATTACAAAATTTGAGTAGACAGATTCAGTGCATTCAGTTAGCAGAGGTACAATATTGTAGATTAATCAGTTGTAGTAGTAATTCATGATAGTACAGTGAGATATGAGTCAAAATTATGGATAGTTGTGTAGAAGAGTCTTGAAAAGTATGGATAGATATGGACGTGAAATCAAATTTTCTGAACGGGGAACTTGAAGAAGAAGTCTACATTGAACAACTTGTTCCTAGAGCATGGTACTCTAGATTGGATAAATATCTATAGCAGGAAGGGTTCAGAAAAGGAAGTGCAGACAACAACCTACACATCAAGGTAACTCAAGATGGTATCTTATTAATTGAAGTTTATATTGATGATATTATTTTTGGAAGTATTGATGACAGGTTAAGCCAGAAATTTGCAAAGGATATGCAAAATGAATTTGAAATGTCATTACTTGGAGAAGTATCCTTCTTTTTGGGTCTTCAGATATGTCAAGGAAACCAAGGAATTTTTATTTCTCAAACTCATTATATGAGAGAAATGCTAAATAGGTTTGGAATGGAATATTGCAAACCAGTTACCTCTCCTATGAAAACCAGTTGCAAGTTGAGCAAATATGATGATTCAAAGTATACATACGAGAGGAAATACATGTCAATGATTGGTAGCTTACTATATGTGACAACATCCAGACCAAATGTAATGCGGGAAGTTGGATAGGTGACACGATTTCAAGCAGCACCAAAGGAATCATATGTATTGGCAGTGAATAGGATTTTCAGGTATCTCGAAGGAAAAAAAGAGTTTGGATTTTGGTATCCAAAAGGAAAGTATCTATCACTTATTTCCTACACAGATGTAGATTGGGCAGGTTGCATTGATGACCGATGAAGCACCTATGGAGTAGCGTTCTACTTGGGTGAGTGTTGAGTATCTTGGCTAAGAAAGAAACAATCATCAATATATATATCTATAGATAAAGCAGATTATATTGCAGCAATAGTAATATGTGCTCAGGGTCTATGTATGAAACAAACTTTTACAAATATACAGGTTGAGTATGATGAGCCCATTCCAATTTATTGTGATAATACAAGTGCCATCGATATCTGAAAGAACCCAGTGATGCACTCCAAGATGAAGAAAATTTCAATAAAGTATCATTTTCTACGGGAACAAGTTGTAGAGAAGAACATCATAGTTGAATATGTGGGCACAAAATAACAAGTGGTAGACATATTTACAAAACCGCTTCCAATGGAAGCCTTTGAGTATCTTCGCCAGAGACTCGAATTAATTTCTACTCCAAAATGAATGCTATTGAATGATTATCTTATATTTCTTATATTTACACAAGGAAGCACCATAAAGAGGACAATTCATGTTGGGAGATCAATTTTAGGAAGAGTTCAGTCAGGGGGAGTAGCCCCAGATGGAAAGATACATTTTCCATTGATGAAAAAGGGGGAGATATTTATCAGATGCAAAGGTAAATGCTTGGAGAAAGAGAACAGAGGCATGGTTACAAGGGGATTGATGGTCACAGGGGGATCATGAGTTATATGACTTCAGTATTGCATCAGAGTGTTTCCATCAATGCTCTTTCTCCGAACATTTACTTTTGCATCCGATAAATCTCTCACGTGATGGTCACAGGGGGAGCATGAGTGATATGACATCAATATTGCATCAGAGTGTTGAAATAAATGCCAAAGGGGGTTATTGTTGATCAATTGGGTTGGTTGTCATTGATGTCAACCATTGAAGAAATTCTGGTAGAAACTTTCAGTAGCAAAAAGGTTTGGGTAATGGACCCAAGTTTGTATGAGTTTTGATATATTTATAGGAAATACTATTCTATATTGATATTACATGTCATTCCATTTCCATTGGTATGTGGAACATCACATAACTCCTCACGGTTAGAGAGTTATGGCCATGTGAAGTTGGAGAACCCTCATGAGTCATCTAGATGCCCCAAAAGATCAAAGTAGTCAAAGTGGTTGCAAAGAAGAAATTATTTAAATAATAAAGTGAATTGATGAGTGTACTATAATTCAAAGTGGATAGAAAATAAATTATTTAAATAATAAAGTTAATGGACAAATTACTAAGTGGACACGTGGTTAGAAGTGGGTTAGCCCTATAATAAGGAAAGTGGGTTAAGATGGTTAGAAAGTAATTTAAATAATAAAGTAAAGTGATGAGTGTACTATAAGTCAAAGTGGATACAAAATAAATTATTTAAATAATAAATTTAATGGAGAAATCACTAAGTGGACAAGTGGTTAGAAGTGGGTTAGCCCTAAAATAAGGAAAGTGGGTTAAGATGGTTAAAAGGTAACCCCTTGAGGAAGCTAAATGAAAGTATAAATAAGAATCAAGGCTCTCGCATTTTAATAACACTTGAGCATATTGAATATATACAAGTGACTAAGGTAACCAAAGGATATCTAAGCCGAATAGCAGAGGGAAGGTGAAGTAAAGAAGGCCGAAATTCAAGGGAGGATAAATTCTTTCGATGATACTTTCTAAGGTATTTTATTTACAGGTCATCTCACCATTTTCACAATAATGTTTTTTATAGAATGATTCAGATAGTGAAATTGGGAGGATGTTGAGGAAACATATCCAAGTAGTTGTGATAAAAATTTCATCTTGTGGGTCATTCTATTTTTGGAGTTACACTCCGTGGAAAATAGGGTTTGTGGCTAGTCCTGAAACTAGTCTAAAACAAGTGTTTCGGGTAAAAGCATCATAAAATCTTCATAAAAGACCCAAATTCAGTAAGACCAAATGTATTGGTTAGATTATAGGTTTTAGTATTATGTGTACAATTTCCATATCCATTAAAAAAATATTCCATTCGGGGCAAGAT
This sequence comes from Picea engelmannii, assembly GCA_009831015.1. NCBI lineage: Eukaryota > Viridiplantae > Streptophyta > Pinopsida > Pinales > Pinaceae > Picea > Picea engelmannii. The sequence goes on along the minus strand of ML798391.1, from coordinate 604,224 downwards.
CTACACGTTGACTCTCTATGATAATCCAGAATTCAATAAGGTATGCCATTTTTGCTACAACTCCTTTTTTGAGAGGATACAAGTAGTGAAACCTGGAGGGATTGCATAAATGACACTGAAGAACATTGTGTACTATTTTCATATCTTCATTCATTATAGGTACATAGTTATTATTATTGCAAGTTAGGGTTGTTGACTAATCCAAAATTAGTTATGTGAGACTAAACTAAAGTTTGATGAAAATTCTAGTCTCATTTTGTTAAACTTAAAGAAGGTTTGCGGGTATGTGATCATATACACTGGGTCTATTAAAGAGTTAAAAATCAGATTTGGATGATGAAATTGATGAGGGATTTTGGTTGAGTTACATGTTGGGTACATGGTTGAGACAAGTAGATGAGTTGGCACATACATGAGGTGTATAGTTGATGATGTTAGTACATCTTGATGAGTAGTAGTTTATGTGTATTTCATGCATGATTGGTACATATTTGGTGCATGGTTGATGCATTTTTTTATGGTACAGGTTGATGCATGGTACATGTTGGCATAGGTTATTGGTACAGGTTGTTACAGGTTGATTATAGGTTGATTGGTACAGGTTTGCAGCAGTATATCTCACAATGATAGTGTGACAATGGTTCCATCATTCTTCTTCTAAGTCAGAGCAGTTGGACGGGGAAAGGATAGGTGGTTGTAGCCAAAGAACATAGGGGTTGTAGCCTCCTTCTAGTTGTATCCAGATAATTGGGGAGTTGGAGCTTCCTTCAAGTTGTAGCCTTATAAACTAGGGGGTTGGAGCCTCCTTCCAGCTGCAGCTAGAAAACAAAGGAAGTTGGTGCTTACAATGAATGTAATTCTTAAATACATATAAGGAAAATCATTCCGTGGTTTTCTATCGCTTTGGGTTTCCACATAAAAACATCGGTGTATTGTGTATGTGTATGATTGCTCATTTGTTCATTGTTTATTTACTCTGCAACTATTGGATGATAATGATACATTGATATAACACTTGTATTTTGTGGTTAAAAAGGATTATTTCTCTATTACTGATTCACCCCCCCTCTTAGTAATCCAATAGAGAGGGCTCTCTCTGATACTTTATCTCTGACAGACAGATTGATTTTGAATTGATGGCTAGATTTAGACGCTTGAGATAGTTTTTTAAAGGTTTGCTGGAAAAGATATATAGTATCTCTAGGGCTATGTAGTCAACCCTTGAAAACAAAAGAAAACAATGATTGGTAGGTAGAAATCCTCATAAGAACAAAGGATAAACAAGGTGATGAAATTAATTTTTGAGTTTGATTATGTAGGGTGAAAGAAGAACAAAAACACATAATAGAATAAGAGCATCATAAAGGATGAATTCTAACCTTATTTAAGAAGATAAAAAAATTTGAAATCAGTTAAGTCTAGAGCACCATTAGATGAATTCTGGACCTTTAATTTTCCAATTTAAAGAGAAGAAAAGTGTATATGAAAGTAAGTACACAAGGAATACATACAAACAAGAGTACAATATTCAGATCACCACCATTAGAATATTTTTCATAAGGAGTTTAGGAATTTTGCATTTGTATTTCTATTAGATTCAGAGAAATACATTGAAGATCAAAATTCATATACTTCTGCCCTCCCTTCTTTACATCAAAATAGTCAACATATATAGAAATATAAGGCTACACTTAGATGTTAGTGTTCTAACTACTACATCCTAGAGTTATGGATCTCGTTTCTTTCAAAGAGAACAACAACCTCTACAAGATTTACCAAAAATATAAAACCCGATTTTCCAATCATAACATAACTAAATATCATTTACAATCATAGATCCTTGAGAAAAATTTGACCATGTAGTTGTAATGATTCATCAAGTGCATTGTTAGACAACCCTATCACCCTTGCGCAACGAATTTTGTTACTGCCACGCAAGTGTTGGCTACAACATTTGTGTAGCGACTTCGCATAATGAATATTCATGCTGAGGTTTCTCGTGTGAATACAGGTGGCAGCAAGTGCTAGGAACATTCAATTTTTTCCTTAAATTCTTTATCTAATTTCACTTATATCCATAAATTTCTATTTGCCTTTCTCAATGACAAGTTTTTTCTCTTTAAATTTCCCACTTGCCTCAACAAATCTACATTCCTTTTCAACTTTGACTGAGCATTAGAAATGACTACACATGCATTGTCTATGGTTGGTATGCATTTCTTGTAATGATTCATGATCCCTTCCTATGATATTCTCTTTTCTTCCCTGAGTTTGATGATCTAGTCTTGAGCTTCTCTTAGCTTCTTATTCATCCATTTTATGTTATTTTCTCCTTCTGTGGATGAAGTAGGAGATTTATGACTTGCTTTACTCTATGGTGTTTGTGCTTCAGGAGCCTTTTATGTTAGTTTATTTTTCAATTCTATGTTCTCCTGGTAGAGTTGGGCTATAATGTGTTGAGATTTCTTGAGTTGTTATTGCATCTCTTTGACATATGCATCTTTCTCCTCTAGTTTCACTTTCTCTTCATCAATCGTCTGGGCTACAAATTCAACAAACTCTGTCTAAACTATGGATATGGGAAACATCCTAGTAGATGACGTGGTGTGTGGTTTACTGAGACCCCGTGTCTCCTTAGGTTCATCAATGAATTGTAGTTCTCTTCTTTTCTTCAAGACTGGTTGTCTGAGTGATGGATTCTCAATCTCTTTTCCTTTTCCCCTTTCAGCAACACCTCTTCCTTTTACCCCTGAACTATGATATGTTGATTACTCAACAAACAAGGGAGTATCTCCTTTAGGATCCAGGGAAATGTTTTTTGAAGTCAAGAAGGAATACTAGTCCCTATTTAACTTTCCAAGCTCTTCAACCACAAAAACATTCACCAAGGAAAAATGGAATAAGCTACTCTTTGGCTGGTCAGCTCTAGCTTGGACTGTGTCTACCATTTTTCCCAGGATTCTATATAGGTATAAGGGTAATTTTAGGGGTATTTTCCCTGTGAAAGGCATCAGGATCCTAATGTGGTATTGATGTACCTTGTGAAACCTACCCTCAAAAGAAAATTATTTATGGATTACCCTCAAAATATTCTCATAAGGTTCCAAACATATTCCCTGGGAATGGTGTCACCAATATTCTGATTTATGTATTCATGTTTGAGAAAATCAATATAAAATGAAGGGTCTAAGGGCATACCTTTAAACCACTTCTCTGCCTACATAGGAATATTTGTAAGAACTAATATGGTCTCCTCTAACACTAGAAAAGTGATCCCTGCAATGATTGTTCTGATACCATTAAATTTTAGAGAAAACTTCTTGATTAGTTGCACATTATACCCCTGAACCTTTTATAGAATTTCATGAATCCAACTTGTTCAAAGGACACCGTGATCGTTGGGTCTACGATTACCAAATTTAAACTCTATGGCTCAAACCCCACAACTTCCCCGCTTCTTACATTCTTTATTTTTCGTTGAGGAGTTTTCATGATGTTGATATATGTCAACCCTATGTGAACTGCAAGTGTGCAACAATATATTGTAATAACCTCTGCAAAAYGAAAAATGGAAATAGTAACCTATTTGCATCAAAYGAGAGAAATAASCTTTGCACGACAAATGAAAATAGTGAGTTTTGTGTGGTGCGCAAAAACATGCAGCAACAGAAAAATATGCATAGCAACCGAATTGGTAGTAGAAAACTAGGCGCAACAACAAAAAATAGTAGAAAACTCAACACATCAATGAAMAATAGTAGAAAAAGTAGAGAAGCAAYGAATAATAGTAGAAAACTCGGCGCAACAACGAACAGTAGTAGAAAACGCGGCACAACAACAAGGATGACTAGAGTTTAGCTCAAATGAAGTAAAGCTAGTTATGTGAAAAGAAATTTTTTTTAAGAGGCTAACTTGTAATGGGCTCCAAGAAAGGCTCTTGAACAATGATTGAAACAAATGGAGAATGCGGAGCAAAAAACAGTTTGAAAGTTTTGCATAGAAAATATCAACACACCGAGTTTGCATAGCAGAGAACTTTGGAACTTGTTAGAGAGGTTATGGACAATGCACAGATCTTGGAGGCGATGGATAAAAACAAAAGGTGGCCAATATTTATGCTCAAATGGATAAGGGATGAAATTTTGAAATGGAAGTGGTTATCCATAGTGACAAGACGTTTTAAGGAAAGTTAAGGATTTGCGCAATGAACTTGTGCAACGGGTACACTTTTGAAGTTTGTGAAGGTACAAATGACATGGAGTGCCATGATTGTTCCTTTTATAACCTCGTGATAGGTGCTAATGAACCATATTACCTTTTGACCTGACATTCAGCCTAACCTATGATTTGACCTTAGAACATAATTTCCCACTTTTTAATGTCATTCGAGACTTAGGAAAGTGGACCATTACAAATTGAACATGATGGAATTTACACTCTTGACTCTTTGCCTTTTATGATGGTGTTTTATGAAAAAGACAATACACCCTTTAAACCAACTTATAGCTAGACCCCTTACTAACATTTCAAGTCATCCTTTATTTGATTACTAACCTCATAAACCTTGATACACTAACTATGACTAATCTAGGAATGTCTTGATTTTCCCAAGATCATGGAATGACTTTGAAAATTTTGGACAAATCTCTAAATATAGCTATAAAAATCATGGTGCTAACGCCCTACATGTGTGAGATTTAACAGTGTGGATTTTCCCAACGTGATCAGGAAACTAGGCCAACTCCTCTTGTTCATTGTATAAACGTAAGTTGCTACGCCAACTTCCATTATTTAGTATGACACCTCTATAGCCATAAGTTTATCAAAAACATACCTAGGAAATATATTTTGTGGGGAACTACATATGTACACACGAATGAAGGTGTAATTATTTTCCAGATACCAATATGTTATTTCCTGCATGGTTTCTAGTGCTTTAGATGATATTTTTTGTAGGTTCTAGCTGAAAAATAGTTGATACACAGGTGAATTAAAGTAATCACAGATTTGATATAACAATTCATAATACCAACTCTTCCATATTTAAGAGAAATATACATGAATAGGGGGTGAGTCTATATTCCAATTCCAACCCATTTCTTGATTAGGGACATATCCACAAACATCATCAATAAGTAAGGAAGACATATAAAAATTTGTTGATTGTATTTATGAGTCTCCTAGACATTGAGGAAGAAGTTGGTTAATAATATCAACACACAATTGAATACCACTCTGATTTTTGGTACTACATACACCGCAGTTTTCCATTCTTGTTTGAAGTGTATGCAATTCTCCTTCCCACACAATGTGCATATCATGGAAATCAATAAATGATATGGAGGTTTAAAATAATGGGTATTGTATACCATGTTGAGATTGGTAGTGAAGGGAGTTTCCTTGTCCCACCAATCCTAAATGATATTTAGTGTCTTCAACTTTTCCATAGTAAATTTCTCTAGAAATCCCTTGTCCAAAAATACCAATGGATTTGGTATCTTATAAATCTTGTGAGAAAATCATGGACTTAAAGGAGAAATGAAATTCCCATTTATGTTGGTGATAACCTATGCCTATGTATTCACATTCATGTATGCCCATCTAGGAAATTTTATATAAGGTAGGAATGCAGGTTGAGCGACAATGACATGGATGTTGCTCTTCTATATATTCGGATATACATTGAGGTCAACGTCGTTCTATAGGAATTCCCCACTAAAGAATATAATATATATTTCTCCCCATGTGTTGCAACCATAAATTCCTATGTGGTGGTTGGTATTAGATGCTTTCATCATGTTTGATCTTATTGATCGAGGTGCCATCACTAACTGTGGAGTTCGGGTTATTTTCCCTACAGCTCTAGACATTCTTTTATTTATGTGGCTTGTAATATTTACAAATACGTAAGTTCTTAAAATGTATCATATGAGCAACTTTAATTCACAAATATTAATCATCTACCCTAAGAGATATGACACATAACTACTTGGTATTCATATACCTTTAGCTATTAATACCGATCACATGAATGATAAAGTCTCATCCTTGTATCCAACTTATCAGTCATCGAATAATTAATCCAATTAATTTTAGTAATTATTTCATAGATGGGAAACAACACATGTTTGAGCGACCTTTTCATAATACAGGTTGGAAAGGACACGACCTTTGTATCTTGTGGCTCGTGGGTGTGTTTTATTCATAGGTGAATGGTCTCATGGTGACATGAGATATTTCACATGGTCTCCTTTGCATATTTGATCAAGTGTAGTATGTGGATACCTTTTTGGTTTATCATAATTTGGTGAAGGGAATTTGTAGGCTATTCGGGAATGTGGTGTGAAAGGAGGTAGAGAATATATTTAGGAAAGTTTTTATGAATCTTCGTGAACCGTTATTCCACAAAAGTATGTTTTTTATGGTTTGCGGGTGATTGTAACTCTTGGTAAAAATTCTCTCTCATTTTGAATTTCCCACGATCGATTTCTTGCAATATTGTGCTTCGTGGGTCATTAGAAAATAGTCATCGATGGTTGTGATAATTGTTGAGGATTCGTCACAATGTTTCTTTCATAATAATTTTAATAGGATATTGGAGCATAGGTAAGTAATACTAGTAGGTAAGATGTCAACATTATATTGAATATTTGCACTAGCTTAGCAAGTTAGGATTAATCCCTTGTGGAAAGTTAGACATGAGGGTTTAAGGGACATTAGGTAAGTTTAGTGACCAATAATGATACTAGGAAAACCTCCACTTCTCATGATATCCAAACCTTAGAATCTAGTGTTCCTTAGGTATTAAGTTAGGTAGAAATCTAGTAGGGAAGGGGTTTCATTCAATTTTCCTAAATTATAAAAATTGAATGGGAATTGTTGTGGGTCACACAGTTCTAGGATCATGATCAATAATACACAATGAAAATTTTGAAATGAATTAGGTGGATTATATCTTTTCAATTTCCTTATTTCCTGAACCAATCTCATCAATGTTGGTGTATGAGGTTCTTCTTTTTCTGATTGCTATTCTTTCATAGGTTCTGATTCATTATCCTTCAATTCAAACTCTCTTTTTGTTGTTTTTTCCTCCCTTGGTAGGACTTCTTGTTTCACAACATCTTTCACTTCTTTAAATACCACACCTCAACTATACACTACATTCTTAGTTTCTGGGTTCCAAATATTATAACCTTTAAAACCATGTTTATAGCCAATAAAGATACCTTTTTCATCCTTTTTATCCCTCTTAGTCTTATGTTCCTTTGGAATGTGTACATAAGTATCACAACAAAAAAAGTTGATATGTGTCAAAGAGTTTTTCTTACCAGTACATATCTCATGTGGAGTCATTTTTGTTGAAGATACTTCACACACACCTAGGATTTTTTTTTCCTAAGGTTTTCCCTATGTTTATTAGTCATTATTCAGTCTCTTATAGTTTAGGGAGAATATTCTTTTTCCTACATTCTAGGAGAATATTCTCTTCAGTTCACACTTTAGTTGGATCAGTTGAGTGGACTCTTGATGCCACAATGGTTCCATCACCATGTAGCATTGGGATCATCACTTCTAATGCAAATTATCCCTGGGATTATCACCAGACTAGCACATTACCCTCACTTCACTCTTTTTTAGTTAGTTAACTAAAGACTGAGAGGCTAGTTAACTCAGACTAGGTGGAATTTAACTCTCGTAACTGTCGGTGTGTGTCAAGATCACTCTAGAACACCACTATGGTGCATTGGATTCTCTTCCAGTGTGCATTAGTTGATTTATACAGAGTATAACATGTGTAATTTATCATTCATTCATTTAGCTAATACAATTATTGATTCTCTCTCTCATTTATGTTTTTTCTCATTTCTTCTGCAAACTGTGTATCTAATTTAATATCTATATCTTATCTTTCCAAGTTCATCCACATTTACATGGTATAAGAGTCAACGTGTTTCTAGGAAAAAGACACACCAGACTCTTTTTGCAGGTACCGAATATTGAAGACAACGTGAAAATGGAATTTCCAAAAGAATTGATTCTTACATCGTACAATTTATTTGCATGGAAGGATAGGATGGTAATGCATCTTCGATGCAAATGATTATACAAGTTAAACATGGACATAGAGATTGAACCTACATCAGCCATATAAAAATCCAAGTATCTAAATCAGATGGATGAAGCATATGGAACTATTTGTAGTCTCATTTCTCCTTAGCTCCTCTTTCACATATCCTCCTATAAAACCCCCAATGAAGTCTGGACCACAATGGAAGGAATTTTTGGAGAACATGAAGAGATGAGAAGACATATAATCGAGGTGGAATTTCTCACTTTGGATCCAAAAACCTTCTACGATATCCAATATATTTTTACCAAATATAAGGATTTGTTCTCGTAAATCAAGGCTTCTAGGGTTGATAAATCTAAGGAGGAGAAACAAATGGTTCCCACCATTGTTTCCAAAATTGGTCCGGAATAATAATTGTTTGTATCCACAATTCATTCAGTTAGGATTACCTCTGGAGATACCTACAAATTCCCTCTCTTGAGGCCTTTATCGAGTCTCTGATGCAATAGCATACCAAACTCATCAATATGGGAAAAATCAAATGCTCAAAGGTGCATGCACTTGCTGTGCAATATGGTAGCAGTCACCAAAATCATAAATATAAACACAAATTAAAATGGAAGGGACATGGAAATCCAAATAAGGAAGGGTACTCAAAACCCTTCAACGACTCCTCCGGATCAAAAGGTGAAAAGGGAAGAAAAGGGGAGAAATGCACTTACTCCCAATGAGTATTCCATCCAGAATCTGCATGCATGCATAAAAAAATAGATCAAATGGCACAAATAATTCAGAAAAAAAACCTTGGATATCGCATCCTTGAGGGTTCCATGAAGAAGAAGCCATAATATCTAAACCCCAAGAAAGGTAATTCTATCCATGCTTTGATTTCCATTAACTTCTCTCTCAATGCTTAGATTGTAGATTCAGGTGCATCACAACACACAGAATACACAAAGAAAATATACTCTTCATTGGAATCATGAAAAGTTCCTCATATTCTTATGGGGGATGACTCTCTAGTCGAAGTCACCGACAAAGGAAGAGTTGAACTTACAAACGAAAGCTTCAAGAATGTGCTACACGTTCCCAAACTTTTTGTCAATCTTATTTCCGTGTATCAGATTAAAAACTATGGCACTGGGAAGAGAGTAGTATTCACACCTAATTTTGTGGATATCTATGACATGCAAACCAATTCCAAAGTTACTACGAGTGAGGTAAATCATCAATCCAGACTCTACACATTTTCAAAATTTATTGAACCAGATTATGCATTACTGCTTACACATGTTGATGAAAGCAGTAGGATATGGCACGAAAGTTTTTGGAATTTAAATTTCATATAGATGCAATGTTAATCCCTAATATTGGATCATTACCCCTTAATTGGGGCATATTA
>ML798391.1:576409-589856 GCA_009831015.1 Picea engelmannii | reverse complement strand
TAGTCTCCTATATATACCAAGGAGACATTTTCATTTTGAATCATCTTGTACTTGAACATTCAAGTGGGGTAAAAGGAGGTTGCCCCCTCGAAGAGGCTTATTATATGAAATTATCTCTTTTTCAAGGCATTGAGTACTTTTTCTGAGGTTTTTCTATGCTATATTGATATTTGGTTCTTAACATGCAACAACTTAGCAAGAAAGGAATGGTTGAAGGTCTACCTGACATCCACTTCTCCAAAGGAATTAGTGAGGGATGTGTCCTTAGAAAACACGCTCAAGAGAAATTCGACAAAGGAAAGACTCAGAAGGCCTCCTCTACTTTGGATCTGATTCACAATGATATCATGGTCCATTTTCCACATCCTGTTGAAATATTGTAACTGCAAAGAGTATTCTATTTATTATTGATGTATTATTCATTAGATCAATCCCCTTTTGTGGATTGATCATGTCGAGCATTGTAAATGACCAAATCCCCTTTTGCAGATTGGTCAAACCCTAATTATAATAGGAAGAATAAGAATTCGACCTCCATATTAATTTAAGGTGGTTCTAACCACCCAAAATGAGAAGTCGGCCCTGCCAGTGAAAAGACACCTCAGTTCAGGGTCTGCTAGTTTGTATAAATAAGAGAGGCCAACGCCTCATTTGTTCACTCACTCACGTGTTCCTCAGAGTACAAGTTTGGAGCTGCAGTTGGAGAAGAAGGAAGAGAGAGAGAGAGGCACATTTTTGGGAGAGGACTTTCTGTATTGTTTGAGATATCTCTTGGCATTGTATTGGCTATCTATATTAAGGAAGTTTTTGTTGGGTTTTCTCCCCCATGAGGGTTTCCCAGGATAAATGATGTGTCTCTTGTGATTGTGTATTTCTTAGTGATCCTATCTATGCTATGGTTATATAGTGAATTGAAAAGAAACCTAATAATAGCTTAAACCTTAACATGGTATCAGAGCTAAGCTGAAGAGAGAATCTTTCACAAGAAGAAGAAAAATGTCATTGTTGTCGTATATGAAAATTAGATCTTTTTATTGAAGAAGATTTCCAGCCTCAAAGTCATCCAGAAAAGTGCGCCCTATCCCAAGGAACTCTTTGGCACCTTCAGTGAACCGTTTTAGTGGGTAGATCTCCCGAAAAGTGAAACCCTAGTTTTCACAAAGTACTAGAAGTATCGGAAAACCAGAAGTTCCAGAGTACCAGAAGTACCAAAAAACCAGAAGCACCAGTCCAGAAATCCGCTGATCAATTTTGAGGGGGAAAAATTTGGATTTTCATAAATATGACTGCACCAGCTTACTCGTCTCAACTCAGAGCATCTATCCCCTAGATCAGAATTTCAAAATTTGAAGTTTGAAAAATTAGGGTTTCCTCATAAAACCCTAAGTTGCAGTGGTAGTTGAAGTCTCAGAACCAGTTGTAGTATCAATTGCAGTTGCAGTATTAGTTGAAGTATCAGCTGCAATACCAGCTGTAGTCACCCTTGAATTTTTTAAAGAGTTGGTGATCATTACCACTGCTACTAGATGGTGCCACTACCTGCAAATGTCGTTAGAGGTATGTACTCACACATGTTTAAACGGTTAAAATTTAAAGGGTATTTGCAGGAGAAGGGATGTCTTTCCATAGATCCAGAAGGATTTCAAGATCCAACACATTCATAAGAATAATGCAACTCAGGTTTGATTATTCTAATATGCATCTATTTGTTATGACATTATTTTGATCAATGTTGCATGTTGAAGCTATGACCATCATACTAACCTTTGGTCAAAATATTAGATGGATTAAAGTAGATATCATAGAGTTTATTATCTAACCCAAACTTCAGTCAAGAGAGAATATTGTCATAGTACAAAAGATAGGTTGAATAAAGCACTCATCATCTTGAGTGAAGGAGACTTGGAAGAAAAGAAACACACTCATTCTTGAGGACAAGGCTCCAAGTTCCTGGTTTGATTAATTAAGTTGAAAAGATTCAAAGTTGCACATGACAAGTTGATGACTATCCCTTTACAAGTAAACACTATAGTTGAGATAGAAATCCTTGAAAAGTATTATACTTGGTAGCATGTGAGCATATTGAGATAAATGATGAATGTAATCATTTTCCTGATAAAACTAACATCTCCTCTAGGAGAAACCTCTTGTGTTAGTTCCAAGTTTCCATGGAGGAATGTTTGATCACAACACTATAAGAGTGTTGACCTCATTTCGTACTATATTTATTACTTTTGATCTCTGCCTTAGACAGGTCACAAGTGATAGCTCTAAAATAGCTACTGTGATGATTATTCATGCTATTGTTATCTACTATTATCAAAGGAGTATTATTCTTGATTGTTGTTTTGTAGGCCTTGTTTCAGGTCATAGGTGATAATCCTAAGGAAGTTATATTGAAGGTTGCTAAAGGCAACATATTATATGAGACATGAAGCAGACTATGTACATGACCATATACAGTCATGTACCAAAGAAGATGAAGAAGAAGCTATCTCTTGAGATTCAAAGTATATCATATGAAGATTGATTGTAAGGAGAAGAAGGCTCCAAAGATGACCGAACATTAGAACAAGATCTCAAAACAAAATTGTTCAAAGGTTAATGAAGCCACCTTGACAAGAAGCAGAACTTGTTTGAAGCCTGACTCGGTCTTTCATATTTAGACTTGGTATTCAACACCAACTATACCCTGTAAGAGATGATGAAGTCCTTATAGACTCAGAAGAAATCAAGGATAAGCCTAATWTCATAAAGGACCAGATGAAGAGACAACTTCTAGGACTGGGAGATAGATGTCGTGAGAAAACTAGATCATATTTTCAGAAACTTCTAGGAGATATGAAATATCCTGGGAAGATTCACGTGTTTCAGTAACAGAGAAGGAAGTCARTCAGAAAGACTAGGATATGGATTCTTCCGTGAGACTAGAAGAGAAGTTAGTATTGACTTCCAAGATTGATCTAAGCATATCAAGCATGTTGCATATGTACAAAGCCTGATGTGTGTCCATAGGAGTCTCCCAGCAAGAGGGAGAAGACTAGGACAAGACACTTACTCCAGTAATTGAATAAATAGTTCTAGTATTTATGAAGACAACCAGAACAACCATGATTCATATATAGTATGAGACGCAAGGGGATCAATCCCCATATTTAAAATTGAGTGGCAGTTGGTGTAGTACATTAGTTGGGTCATGAAGACATGACTACAATCAAAGATAGAGTTACCTCCATGAAAGAAGAAGATATACCTTTAGTATCAGTTATTGAGCCACTCTCAGTTTCAAATGAAGTTGTTTTCATGATAAAATAAGAGGATTTACTCACAGATTTCAGCAGCCATAGTGAGGATGAAGAAATCATTCTCAAATTTAGAGCAGGTGCAAGTGCAAAGTCCCAGTTCCAAAAGGAACAGGTGCAGAAAGAGGAGAGGGCATACTCTCAATCAATGAGACAGATAGTGCTTTGTAAAGAGCACATAGAGCTAGCACATGATTGTGCATATTAAGTTTCAACTGAGAAAATGTACCAGATTGGTACAATGAGAAACTTTTATTTGAATATTGAAGATAGAAAGACGCATGTCTGCTAGTTGACAGAAGTTTTGTACGTGTTGAATCTAGCTCCTAGAACTTGGTATGGAAGAATTGATTGTTTCCTGAGAAGCTTGGGCTTTACCAAGAGTAAAGTTGATTCTAACCTTTATCTCAAGGTTATGAATAATGAGTCAGTGATGTTACTTCTATATGTAGATGATGTATCCTTGACAAGATGAATAAAATCTCATCAAAGATTGTAGAAGAAGATCGCTACAGAGTTTGATGGAAGACTAAAATGTATTATCTCTTAGGTATTGAAGTTTAGCAGAGCACAGAGAAGATCTTCCTTAACCAAGGGAAGTATGATGTTAAAATGAAGAGGTTTCACATGTTGAAATACAAATCCATGTACACACCCATGAAAACAAAGTTGAATCTCCTGGTAGATACCTCATCAGAATTGGTTGATGCTACTTTGTACAAACAAATGATTGGTTTAGTGATGTATGTGACAAATACCAAGCTAGATATATGTTTTTCCTTTATTCAATATCTGGTAGAACCCAGACATGTTCACATTATTGCTGCAAAACATATGATGAGATACATTAAGGGTACGTTGGATTTTGGTCTCTATTATACTAGAGATCATGACTTTAGACTGAGTGGTTACACCGATTTAGATTGAGATGGAAGTGTTTTTGATAGAACGAGCACTTCAGAATGTTGTTTCAATATGAGGTCATCCATGACTTAATGGAAGAGTAGGGAGAAATTCAGCATTGCTCCGAGCACAGCAGAAGCGGAATACATTGTTGCATGTTCTGCCTGTTGTGAATTCGTATGGCTTCAGATTTTGTTGACAGATCTATTTGATCTGGATATGGAAGCCACCATGATCCTATGTGATAACCATAGTTGTATAAATATGATGGAGAACCTTGTGCTCCATGATGAGTCGAAGCACATAGAGATCTTGTATCTCTTCGTTCGTGATATGTTGCAGAGAGGAGCTATAAAACTACAATATGTTGAAACGGATGAACAAGTTACAGATGTGTTAATCAATCCTTTGTCTTGTGTAAAGTTTAATCACTTTAGAGATAAGCTTGGTATAGTCCGAAAGGACCTCCCTCGAAAGGGGGAGTAGTGGTGATGATACTATGGTATCCTGATCAGTAGTGGTAGCTCCGTTAAGATTTTTATAATCCTAGGGAATCTTATGATTCCTGGGCATATCTCGAAGGTCCGGTAAGGATGGTCTATCAGAGTATCACGTGGTATCTCCGTTAGGATTTTATATCCTAGGGAATTTTATGATTCTTAGGCAGCTCCTTAGGGACTTCCAGAGTACCACAAAATTATGATGTGCTAGCTTAATTTTTGTGATGATGTGCCAGCTAAATTCTTGTTATGCCAGCCTCATGCTGATGATATTCCAGTCTCGTGTTGTGTAGATGTGCCAGATTAATTGTTGTGATTCCATCTTCATGCTGATGATATTCCAGCCTCGTGTTGTGTTGATGTGCCAACCTAGTGCTGTGATGCCAGCCTCGTGATGATGCCATGCCATCCACATGTTGTGATGATGTGCCAGTCTTGTGCTGCGATGGTGTGCTAGCCTCATGATATGATGATGTGCCAGCCTCGTGCTATGATGCCAGCCTCATTCTAAAGACTATTAACCGAGTACTGATGTTGATATTCATGCTCCAGACTTTGTGTTGTGTTGTTGTTGGTATTGATGATGATGATGTATTAGTGTTATACTAATCTATGTTGATGCAGATGTTGATGATGCCACTTCAGCTTCTTGCTAAAGATGATGAAATTATGATGCCACTTCAACTTCTTGCTGAAGATGATGATGATGATGTTATTTCAGCGTTAATGTTGAATATGATGATGTTACTTTAGCCTCATACTAAAGATGTTGATGATATTCCTTTAGCCTCATGCTAAATAAGATGATGATGTTACTTTATCCTCATGCTAAAGATGTTGATGATATTACTTTAGCCTCATGCTAAAGAAGATGATGATGTTACTTTAGCCTCATGCTAAAGATGTCGATGATATTCCTTTAGCCTCATGCTAAAGAAGATGATGATGTTACTTCAGCCTCATGCTGATGAGGATGATGATGCTACTCCAGCTCCATGCTAAGAACGATGATGATGAGAAAAACTTCCGATGATTTATAGATATGCCAGTTAGTGTTCCAAGATGTTGTTGATGTTGTTTCTCTCTCTCTCTCGCCTGATGTTGTTGTAGAATACCCTTCTTGTTAAGGGGGAGTGTTGAAATATTGTAATTGCAAAGAGTATTCTATTTATTATTGATGTATTATTCATTAGATCAATCCCCTTTTGTGGATTGATCATGTCGAGAATTGTAAATGACCAAATCCCCTTTTTTGGATTGATCATGTCGAGCATTGTAAATGAAACAATCCCCTTTTGCAGATTGGTCAAACCCTAATTGCAATAGGTAGAATAAGAAGTCGACCCTCAGATTAATTCAAGGTGGTTCTAACCAACCAGAATGAGAAGTTGACCCTGCCAGTAAAAAGACACCTCAGTTCAGTGCCTGCCAGATTGTATAAATAAGAGAGGCCAACACCTCATTTGTTCACTCACTCACTTGTTCATCAGAGTGCAAGTTTGGAGTTGTAGTTGGAGAAGAAGGAAGAGAGAGAGAGGCACATTCTTGGGAGAGGACTTTCTGTATTGTTTGAGTTATCTCTTGGCATTGTATTGGCTATCTATATTAAGGAAGTGTTTGTTGGGTTTTCTCCCCCATGAGGGTTTCCCAGGATAAATGATGTGTCTCTTATGACTGTGTATTTCTCAGTGATCCTATATATGCTATGGTTATCTAGTGAATTGAAAAGAAACCTAATAATAGCTTAAAATTTAACACATCCATCAATCAATAAATTAAGGTACGTGCTCATTTTTTTTTTATGATTTCTCACACCATACTTGGACTTTCTTTCTCAGGAACAAATCTGAAATCTTTCAGCATATCAAAGATTTCAAGGACTTTGTTGAGACACAGTCATGAAGGAGTATAAAAGTACTTTGAACATATAATGGGGGGGATTATTTCAACCATTATATACAAAATATTTTTCTTGAGGCCAAGATTCAATTGTAGCACATGATTCCTTATACTTCATAGAAAAACGGAGTTGTTGAGCAAAAAAATAGATCCCTGAAAGAGATGGTATCTTGCATGTTGCATGGAAATTCACTTCCACAAATATTATGGGATGACGCACTTAATTGTGAAACCTACATCCAAAACATATCTCCCCATATATATTTCAAGGATAATACCCCCTTCGAGGCTTGGAGCAGCCTCAAACCGGAAGTTACCCACTTTCATATATTTGGTTCTTGTGCATGCGTCATGGTTCCCTCTAAGAAGAGGAAGGCACTTGATCCATAGAGTATAGAGTGTATTTTTGATGGTGTTAAAGTATGAAGACTCATTGATCCCTCCAAGGACCATATCATCATTGAGTGTAGTGTGCACTTTGAGGAAATTATCTCGCATGTAACTCAACAACCGCATGCAGACACTTTTATTCTTCCACCTATCATAGATGATGATCATGCACATGTCGAATCTTGTTCTGATGAGAGTTCTGATTTAGAGGATTAAGATGATTCAAATATAAATTAAGTACATTCATATGCAAAGTCAATGAACATAGATGCAAATGTAGAGCTAGAGTCGAGGCCCAAGTGGGCCAAGACTACTCTTTAGGATGCAAGAGATATTGCTTTGGATCCAGCTGATACCAGGAGAACTTTACTTGATTTCAAGGAGGCTCCTCTTGCACTCACCACCACTAAACCAATGTCATACAACCATATTTTCTTAGTTCAGTATTCAAATCCACAGTCCTATGGCGAGGCTTCTTGGAATCCCTTTTGGGAATTCGAAATGCAGGAAGAGTATAAATCCCTCCTCGAGAACCAGACTTGGGATCTCGTTCCCCTTCCTTTTGGAAGGAAAATTCTCAGGTTCAGATAGGTCTACAAGACCAAGAGCACAATAGATGGATAGGTTAGCAGATACAAAGCTAGGTTAGTCACCAAAGGATTTTAGTAGGTGCACGACATTGACTATAATGATACCTTTGATACAATAATGAAGATGGATTCCATACACTTGCAGCTTTCCATTCTGGAATTCAAGGGATCAGAATTCCAACAGATGGACGTGAAGAATGCATTTATTCATGGATATCTCTCTCAAGAGATATATATGGAGTAGTCCCAGGACTTCATGCAAGATTCATCTTTGGTCTGTCAACTCAAGAAGTCCATTTATGGCCTCAAGTAGTCCCTAAGGGCATGGTATTCCAATACGGAATCCTACCTATTGTCACAAAAATTTGTACGTTGTAAGTCAGACCCGAACGTTTACATGATCAGGATGACTGATTCAATTCTACTCCTAGTTCTGTATGTTGATGATTTTTTGATCACTAATTGCTCGACTTAAGTGATTGTTGTAGTCAAGAGGATTCTCCATGAAATATTCTTGATGACAGACATGGGTCCACTACATTTCTTCCTTGTTCTTGAGATTAGTCAGGATGCATCACGAATCAAACTTTCTCAGGCCAAGTATGCATGAGATCTCCTCGAGAGATTCCACATGACAGAATGCAAGTCTACCCCAAATCCTTTCCTATTAGAAGTCAGACTTGAGGATGGCGTGGAAACTCCACTGGTGTACAAAAAACTATACAAACATATATTTGGGAGCTTGTTGTATCTCATACACTCCAGAACATACCTCTTCTATGTAGTTGGAGCAGTCTCCCAGTTCATGGAAGAGATACATGAGCTACATTGGAGGGTTGCAAAGTGTATCCTTCAATATGTATAGGGCACCATCACCTTTCAGATTCACTATGAAGAAAACTATGGATCAGAAATCATCGAGCTCACTGATTTTGACTCGACTAGTGACAACATTGATCGCAAGTCCACATCTGGTTACTCACTCAGTCTAGGTTCCGGTCCCATCTATTGGTCGAGAAATAAGAAGGATTCTATTTCTCTCTCTTCAGTCAAGGAAGAGTACAGAGGGGTAGTTAACATAACCATTCAGGCTATGTGGCTACAACATTTTCTCACCGAGTTGGGCATTCAGTTTCACTGATCAATTGTCATTTGGTGTGACAACCAGAGCACTTTGAATTTATGCAAAGATCTATTTCATAGGTGGTGGAAAAATCAAATCAAGATCCACATGCACTACATCGGGGACTTAGTACACGAGGGGATCATCGACCTACAAATTTTCCCTTCAGTAGAACAGACTACAAACATCTTCACCAAGAACTTCACTGATCAGAAGATCCATTCTCCATGTAGTCATCTTGGAGTGAAGGATACAGTTCCCTAGCAACTGTTAGTTATTTTTTGATACATTTTACCTTGATGGGGGGGTTTTCCCATGAGGTTTTCCCTCTTTCCTCATTTATTTAAGTGTGTCTTTTTTTTCGGGTACCTAACATGGCCTCCTTGCCAGGACCCATTCTTTATTTTCACCATAGTGATGTTCAAGGGGGGTGTTGGAGATAATTCACACAAACATAGGATTTATTTTTCCGAAGGTTTTTCCTATGTTTATTATTCATTATTCAGTATCCTTAGTTTATGGAGAATATTCCTTTTCATACATTCTAGGAGAGTATTCTCTTCGATTCACACTTTAGTTAGATCAGTTGAGTGGAGTCTTGATGCCACAATGGTTTCATCACCATGAAACATTGGGATCATCACTACTAATGCACATTGTCCTTGGTATTATCACCAGACTAGCGCATTACCCTCACTTCACTATGTTTCAGTCAGTTAACTAAAGACTGAGAGGCTAGTTAACTCACACTAGGTGGAAGTTAACTCTCGTAAATGTCAGTGTGTGTCCAAATCACTATAGACCACAACTATGGTGCATTGGCTTCTCTTCCAATGAACATTATTTGAGTTGTACAAAGTATATAATGTATAATTTATCATTCATTCATCCAGTTAATATAATTATTGATTCTCTCTCTCTCTCTCTCTCGTTTCGTCTTTTCTCATTTCTTCTGCAAATTGTGTATGTCCTTTGCTAGCTAGATCTTATCTATTCAGGTTCATCCACATTTACAATTTCATCCAACACTAATGAGGGTGATTTATTTATTAGGTAAGATGCAATGTCCACTACCTCTTCCTAGAATTCCTATCCCAACCCAACACCATTGAGTATGCTCCTCTCTCTTTCCATAAACATCTTGTTCATCCTTTCTGCATCTCCATTATTCTAAAATAAAAAAAACAATAAAGGCAAAAATAAGTTTAGTTTTGAAAACTACATTACTCACGCAATTTGACATGAGTTTTGCTTGAAAACTAGGCAAGTACCGGGTAAAATTCTCCATAAAAGTTCTTCATGTTGGTTCAATCTTGTATTATGGTTCTTCAAAATCATTTGTTTTTTTTCTCATGATGGATGATGCAGGATTCCTTAAGACACACCTTCCAACATATCTCATCCCATTGAATCCATCACATCATCTGGGATTGAGATTAGAGATATTTATAAGTACCTTGGAACTTGCATACATCAATGGAAAGCCTCCTCACCATCAACAATGAGAATTCATCAAGGTCTCTTGATTGATAGATAGATATTGAAGGTGACTCAACTCCAACACATCCATTCATTCATTTCAAGATGTACTTAGGTACCTTGACACTCATTTTCATCATCGGGCTTATATGTAAAGACTATATGGTTTATGGAATCAACAACAACTTATAGTAGTCATTTCCCTATTCTAAAGTTTCCTATAACAAGAGTTCAACAATATGTCTATACATTGTTCCAATAAAATATTTCCATTTAATCGCAGCATGGTTTATGCAATATAGTTCGGTTTGAGTGGTGTCCATTACAATTCCTTTACATTATATTTCCTTTTCCAATAACCAACAGATTGAGATCAATACTCATAATCAACATTAGCCTTGGTTATTTTTCAGAATTTCAAAGTGGTCTCTTACTTCCAGTGCACATCATTTTCATATTATATTCTCTCTTCTTGATTCCTACATATTTAGCATAGAGTACCAACCTAAGCTCCATATCAAGAAATGAAGAATTTGATAAAAAAAATATATATATTGAATGAATATTACATCATAATTTTATATTTTGAAGTCTCTAGGAGGTTCATTTCTAATTCAAATTGGAATCGAAAAGAAGGAAAAAATATAATCTACTCCTACAAAGCCTGTGATCAGTCCAGGATTACTTCAAGATCGATCCAAAACATTCCTACAAAGAAAAAATAGAATCAATATCTATTTCAACCAAAGGAGAACATCATATGTACATGTCAACAAACACAAAGCAAGATCATTAGTAGGTCACCAGCAATTTGAAAATCTAACAAGAAAACCACTTCTATGGTATCAAAAGTTTTCTTATCAAACATATCATCGAGATACTTTAAAGGAGGCTAAACCATTCAAATTTCCAAAGGAAAATAATATAATAACCTACTAATAAAAATAAGACAATCATCAGTCCACAAGCAATATTTGGCATTGAATTGTTCTTCAAATAATTGCAGGAACCACCTAGATCCTATAACAGTTCAGAATTTGTGGGAAAAACTGAAGACAAGGGTTCAAACATTAGATTTCAAAGGCCATTTCTAAAAACTTTCGCCCACAACATGGTCTTGTTTTTTATTAGAAAAGTTTAGTTTTTCAAATGGTAAATTCTTGCAATAAAAAATGATTTTGTTTTGAGTCTACAAAATAGGATATTTTTAACTTTTGATCAACATAAAGGAACATCAATTTAACTCTTCAATTGTTATACTTGTAAGCTGCTGTAAATTTGGAAATTCTTTAACTAAAGATAGTATCACAAGTTCACCATACAGATCAGTACAAATACTAGCTAAAAGGATTTGATGTAGAGCATTGACAAGGAAACATTCAAGTTGCAGGCATCTAAAGGAAAATATTCAATAGAATCAGTGAATAAAGACACCTAGACAACAAACATTTTAGCAAGAAAATCTAAGAAGAATACAGTCCAACAGTATTCAGGAAACCTGCAACCATCAAAGGAAAATTCCAAATTGCATCAATATTTGGTGCACCAAGGTTTGATAAAAAAAAATTATTATTTAGAAAAATCACTTTTTGAAAAATCCTTTATGGTTTTTTTCTCATCCTTACACTACCTATCATTTCACTAACCATACCTACATTACTTATCATTACACTACCACCACTACCTATCACTACACTTTCATCCTTATAGTACCATCCTTCTACTATTATCCATATATTACTGCATCTATCCCTTTTCATTCCATTCCTCCATATCAATTACTCTATAGTTTTCTAAATTTATTCATATTTATTTCCCTACGTATCTCCCATCTCCTCATTTAATTTCGAATGCCAACATAATACCTATGGTTGTATGACCCAATATACCTTCTTACAAGAACTCATCACATTTGGTAAAGCCTCGAATTACTTATAGTATTGATCCATAAATTTGAAATTTTGTGGATGAATTCAACAAATACTATTGCAAGGCTGTGTGATAGTTTCATAGAGGAGAATTTGAGGCTGAAAAAGAGGATTTCAAGAGAGAATTTGAATCAGTTCGAAATATGGAAGTTGAAAGTTTCACTTCCTGCAAATTCCATGGAGGTGAATAATAAGGTACATGCGAAAGGTTTAAAGCTAAAAAGGAAGAGTCTAGTTGAAAAATTGAATTGGACCTGACAGAGTTAAAAACTAGGAATTGAAGATTGAAAGGAGAGGGTTTTCCAAGAAAACAAGAAAAACACCATAGATGAGATAAGGAGAAATAGTAAAGGTAACTCAACTCTCAACAAAAATTGTTTTTTCCTGAAGTGTAGCTTGTTTGAAGGGTTTGTCGTTAGGGTTTGAATTTCACACAATTCTAGACAGAATGTGTTGCAAGGGATGAAAGGAAGCTATAGGAGGAGGCATTCAAATCTACAAGTGACCAATTGAGCCATGAAATCAAAGAAAGAAGAAGCTAATTTGAAACTAGAGGTAGAAATTGTGAACACAAAGATTTTAAAACAAACAGAGAAAATTTTCAAATGGTTTTGAGAAATGAACCATATGAAATCGGTTTGGTAGGGTTCCATGAATATTGTGAAGAAATATTAACCAAGGTAGGCTATCTTGATTTTTTTGGAAAGTTTGAAGGTCATAACTCAGGAATAACCAGGGAACTTTTCAACAATTTTGATGGAGAATGTGCCCACATAGGAAATATCACACTTCATATATTTGATAACTCTTTATTTGAGATCATTGGGATATGACAAGTAGGAGAATAATGGTTTAGAAACAAGCCCATAAAGGAAAATTCTTGGATTCCATACATGTTATAGAATAGGAGAAGAATAATTTGGACCTCTGGAGTGCCTAAAACCTAGCTCAAATATCCCTGGAAGGATGTAGCATTCCTTACTCAAATATTTATCACATGTTGTAACACCCTGTTTCCCCCAGTCTGTAAAAATAACTATATTGGCCAAGAACTATGGAAAACTCAAAGACGCGAATGTTTGATTTGACGGACCTTTTTATAAAAGGTCGATGAATGTAAATTATGTTATGAATATGTGTTGCATGGTTGCTGAGAAGGGGATGTGCTAAAAGAGACCACAATGACTAATGAGAGGTGGTGGAAGGGACTGGAATGGTTGCGTTAACTTCCACCGAGCCAGTACTTGTTATAACCCTAAATTGCACTATCCCTGCTTACCTGGCATCAGGCCTACTCATGCCTCTTCCTAGCCAAAGCCATGCTGAGCAATTC
>ML798391.1:551898-576309 GCA_009831015.1 Picea engelmannii | reverse complement strand
GCTTCCATCGCAATTCCTCGAATCGCGAAAGCCAGAAGTGCCTTTTTGGTAAGGCTTGTGGTCATAGCCAACAATCACATGGGGGAGCATAAGGGAAGGGAGGGTCTGCGCTAGGCCCCATAGAAATTTGGGGATTCTGTCCCTCGAGAAAAAGGAGAAAAAAAGGCGAAAAATCTTAGTTTTTGTAGTGGGTGTGTGACACATGTGAAGGAATATTTTCCCTCATATTCCTTTATCACATCAGGTTATTAATTCACTTAAAGTGTGATAAGCCATTAAATATTCCATATTGTCTATTGAATAGCCTTGGCCAAGTCTATCCAAATAAAAACTAAGAATGTCAAGAGGTCTTTGTATCATCATGGCCTCATTAAATTAGTTGTCAAACATGAACTTTCAAAGCAAGGAATAGGGTGGTTAGATTTCTTAGCAAGCAATGGATTTGAGAATGATGATAAATAATTTGAGGAACATACATCAAGAAACATCTCTTAGGAAGAATCAGGGAAACCAAAAGCAACAGAGAAGCAAGAGCTTGTTGTACAACCAAAGAAAAACAAAAACAAAAATAAAGTAAGAAAAAACACAAAAAAATATACCATAGCAGTAAACATGACAAGGGCCATGAAAAGGAATCTTGAAAAGGACAGTGAAAGAAGAACATAGAGGCATCCGGGATTTGGCAAGAGAGTTGAGAAGAAAAGAACTAGGTTTCAAAGGAAACCTACTTATGGACTTGATCCAAGCAAACTAGATGGATATGAATATGTGGAAAACAAGGAAAGGGAAGCAAGAGAAACATCATCCATCAATAAAAAATCTTGAAGAGTGGATGCAGCTCGAACAAAAAAAATAAGAAGATAAACTACCAATCTCTACATGGATGAAAAAAACAAAATTGAGGAAGAAGAAGAAAGAGGTAAAGAAATTAAAGGTTGAAGCAATGGAATTAAAAGTTTTAGACTCATACATAAAATATGAATATGAGGTACTCAGAAAGAACATGGAAATGATTGTCAAGGAAAATGACTAGTTAAAAGAGGAATTGAAGAAACTGAGAGAATAACATGCAACAACCACTCAAGGGAAGTGTTAAAAAAATAGGATCCCATAGAAATAAAATAAAAACAAATGGAGAAATAAAACATAGAAGATACATAATACAATAGAAACATAGATATACATGGTTCACCCAGTGTGTGCTACATCCACTAGAGAAATTGCCAGGTCCTTCATTTATTATTATCCAGCAAATGAAGGGATACAACCTACAACACACCCGTTGTAACTTCCTCTTMTTTCTCTCATAGTCTCATCTCTCATAATATAATATTTTCTATGATACATAGCCACAATACATTTCCCTCATAAAAGAGGGTTTCCTTCTAGGGAAAAAAAAACTAACACAACTTCTATCATCAGATCTGTGACCTTATAATCAATGGTCCATATTTACTATGAAATTACTATATACATTTACAAGGAAATTTTTCCTTCGAGGGCATCACCCCCAAACCACTGACGGGGTCCTGCCTTCCCCTAGTAGGGGGGATGAGCCCCCCCTACAACACCCCCCCCCACCCCCCCACCCCCTGCGTGGAGAAGTGTACAATATTCGGAGGTGTACAATCTTCATGGGGTATAAAAACGACTGAAAACAAAGACCTATGAATTAGGAAGATAATCAGGCTCCACAACCAATAATATCCCACTTAGACATTGATCTCAACAACTCCACTTCTATTGTACTTGTTGTATTATGATACACCTTGGACTTGGTAAATTTATCATCTTCACCTTCATGCTTGAATACCAATTGAAACTTAGTAGGAACTCAGGTTTTCCCTGGTTACTCCCTTTTTTAACATGTTTGTAGGATTTTGGCTACTGTGTATCTTTTCAAACTTCAAATGTCCATCTTCCAAGAAAGATT
The DNA here is from genome assembly GCA_009831015.1 of Picea engelmannii. Lineage (NCBI taxonomy): Eukaryota > Viridiplantae > Streptophyta > Pinopsida > Pinales > Pinaceae > Picea > Picea engelmannii. Next base: position 574,376 of record ML798391.1, on the reverse strand, counting down.
GTATGAAATGGTACCTGATATGTATATGCTTATTATTTGAATGGAAGGTTGAGTTATTTTCAAGATGAATGGCACTCTCACCATCACAATACAACCTGATATTCTCCTACTTCTTTCCCAATTCCTCCATAAACCTCTGTAACCAAATCATTTCTTCACTAGGTTATGTAGTAGCAACATACTTTGTTTCTATTGTTGAAAGTGCAACAACATTTTGTAGTTTTTAAATCCAACTTACTATTGTTCCACCTACAATAAAAAAATACCCTGTGGTGCTCCTCCTGCTATCTTTATCACCTGCCATATATGAATCAACGTATACTTGTAGAACAACGTTTGAACCTCCAAAACATAATGCATGAGTAGAAATACCTCTCAAATACCCGAGAATCCACTTTACAGCCTCCCAAATTTCTTTACCTGGATTGTTCATATATTTTCTCTCAACTCCCACTGCATGTGCAATATCTGGTCTTGTGCAAACCATCACATACATCAAGCTTCCAAATGCTGATGAATAAGGGACCCTAGACATGTATCATATCTCCTCATGTGTCTTGGGACACATTTCCTTAGTTAATTTGAAATGAATGGCCAAAGGTGTACTAATAGTCTAACTGGTTTTACATTCTGCATTCTAAACCTCTCCAACACCTTCTTTATGTACTCACCCTGAGACAATGTCAATTTGTGATTTTTCATGTCTCTTGTTATTCTCATACCAAGGATTTTCTTTGTAGCACCCAAACTCTTCATCGCAAATGAATTAGCTAATTTATTCTTGAGCACATTTATATCTTGCATATTAGACCCTGCAACAAGCATGTCATCTACATACAATAGAAAGATAATATAGCTTCCATTTTCTATCCTTTTAAAATAAACACAGTGATCAAATGACATCTACTATAACCTTGTTCTGTCATAAACATGTCAAAATTCAAATACGATTTCCTTGGAGATTTATTTAGGCCATACAATCTCTTCTTCAACATGCATACCAAATTTTCCTTCCCTTTGACCTCATACCCTTGTGGTTGCTGCATATAAATATCTTCCTCCAAATCCCTATGGAGAAAAGTCATTTTTACATCTAACTGTTCAAGATGTAAATCTTCTACTTCCACAAGACTTAAAATAGTCCTAATTGAAGTCTTTTTAACAACATGAGAAAATATTTCATCAAAATATATACCTTTGTTTTTTGCAAACCCCTTTGCAACAAGTCTAGCCTTGTACCTATTTTTTCCTCCATCTTTTTCCTTCAACTTGTAAACCCATTTATTCTGCAATGCTCTTTTTCTTACAGGAAACTAAACCAAATACCAAGTCTGGTTATTTACCAGGGAATCTGTTTCCTCTTTCATGCCTTGATCTCACTTCTTTTTAGTGTCTACCTGCATTGTCTCTTCATAACATTTTGGTTCACCAGAATCAATCAACAATAAATAATACAATGAAGGCAAGTATCATTCAGGGGGTATACTTAACCTGATAGATATTCTAACAACACTTGCAAGAGTTTGAGGTACCTGTTGCTCCTATTTTTGTACATTTTGATTTTCTAGTACCTTTGGATTTTTTTTTCAGTGATCTCATCAAGCATTGTGTATTCTGGTTTTTATTTTTCATGTTTCTTTCCCTGCAACTTATATTTGTACATGACCTTCTCATTGAATATGACATATCTACTCCTAATGATTTTCATAATCCCATAAGAGATAACCAAAATCATTAACATCGTATCCAATAAAGGTACACTTCTTGGATTTTACCTCAAGCTTTGTTTTATTTTCTTTATCAATATGGACAAATGCTTCATAACCAAAACTATTCAAAAAAGAATAGTTTACCTTTTTACATGTCCATGCCTCCTCTAGAATTCCACCATTCAAATATCTTGAAGGTCTTCTGTTTATTAATTAAACAAAATTATCTAAAGCATCTTCCCAGAACTGTAAGGAAACCCAACATGCAATCTCATACTCCATACACGCTCTATGATTGTCTTCTTCATCCTTTCTAACACACCATTTTCTTATGGTGTTCCTGGAAATGTATTCTCTCTAATAATCCCATGGTATGAACAATAATCATCAAACTCCTTGCTGCAATATTCACCTCAATTGTTTGATCTGAGATACTTCAACCTTTTTCATGTCTCATTCTCAACCAAAGATTTCCATTTCTTAAAAGTATCAAAAACACCAGATTTTCGTCGAATGCAATAAACCCAAGTTTTTCTAGTTGCATCATCAATAAAAGTAAAATAATAATGAGAGACACCAAGATATGATACATGATATGATGCCCATACATATTTATGCACAAGCTCTAACCTTTCACTCTTCTTTTCTTTTCCAACTCTGAGAAATTTGACTCTCTTCTCTTTTCCATAAACACAATGCTCACATAAATACAAATCAATTTCTTTAATATCTGGCAACAAATTTTTTTTGTGAAGTATCTGCATCCCCTTCTCATTCACGTGTCCAAGACTATGATGCCACAGTGCTATATCCACTCTTGTAGAAACTAAATATATAGAATAATCAATAAGACATGTGAATCAGGAAGATAATCAGGCTCCACAACCAATAGGAAGATCCAAGAAACATGGTAGTCATCATGAAGGTATAGGTTAAGGAAGAAATCAGGGGGGCATTGAAACCAAAAGATAAAGACAATTTTGAAAGTTTTGAACTTGCATGAGGGACATGAAAAATCTTAAGTCTGGGGGAGATGTTGGGTCCACCTTTTTGTCATAAAAACTATCATGCACACCAAATTTTTACTAACCCTTTCCCTCATTTTTGAGATTTTGTACCTATTTTCACTAAACCCAGGATCAATGAAGGATGTAAAAGGTAAATTGTTTTTTTTTTCTTTTTCATTTTCTATTTAATAAGCAAAATTGTCAAATTCTTGAGTTTTTATGATCATTATTACCAAAAGTGAATTTTTTTCCATAATTTCTCTAAGCTTAGCATATTTACAAGTCGAATTAGAGATTTTAGACCAGATTAGTTACATTTTTGCATGTATAAATATGCCAAAACTTCAAGGAATTTGGGGAATTCGAATTTGGAAAACTTTTGAACATATTGTAGTTGATTTTATCAATAAAGAGTCTCTGGTTTTTCTCCATTTGATTTACTAAGTCTGTTCATGAGCCAAATCTTGGAATGGCTCCCTTGCAATGTTCTATGCAACAATTGTACATTGTTGTACAAACACTGTATTTGTTGCTTCCTTAATTAGCGTGTGCTAGTAAATATTTTCGTGTCTCTATTTCTTTTAAATAGTTCTTTATTTTTAGTTTTAATTGCATAAATTTTCCCTTCTAAAAATAGCATTTAAATGAATCTTGAAACCCTCTTTTGACCCATAATTTGCATAATTCTAAAAAGAGTATTGTTGTGAGTTCATGACTGTTATAAAAATTTATTTTTACAACCTACTTTACCACCATTGAATACTATGACAAATCTGGGTAAAAGAGATTAGAATTTTGTTTGCATTTCCTTCCTTTATAATTTATGAAATCCACAGTTAAAACAAAGTATTATTGCAAAGGCTATATCTTGTTGAGGTAAAGTTATCTTACAACCACTAGATTATCTTTGTAAGAGACTTCTTCACCCTACAATCTGTGTTTGCACCTTTGAACCATGATAAATGAAAATGGTCACTAGAGGAAACTAAAATTCACCCTACATTCTGATTTTCAACAAAGAAAAATGGTGGTAAATGAATTGAGAGGATTTAGCATTTCTTAAATATTTGAATTTCTTAGATGCATACCAAATTATTTAAGTTCATGGTCATGTTGAGTACTTTCACAAAGTTACTTTTGTTTCTTGAAACAAATTTCCTTTTGTAACCTAATTGTCTGCCATTGAGGTTATGAGAATTTGAAGAATTCGTCCTTTTTTCTTTTGAAAAATAGTTTATAAAATTATTTTTGTAGTGTTTCTTAGAGTTAATATTGATTTTAAGACTAGTATCTTCACATAGAATGATGTGCCTCTAAGATTACAAACCCTGGATTGATACTTTAATGTCTTAGCTTATGCTATTGAATTAGTGAGTTGACACCTTAGGTTGTACAACTTCTTGCATAAGAAAAATTTGTTTACCAAGGACTTAGACTGATACAAATCCCCTAACTTATTCCACAATTCCTTGGTTGTAGATTTTCCTAACACATTCAGTAATACTGAATCCAAGAGACACAATCAGATTGTGCTATTTTCCTTCCAATCCAACTTTGTCTAGTATTCTATTGACATTCCTGTAGGTGTAGTACCTGGATATACAATGACCCATTGATCTTTTTCTACCAAAAGATATTCCATCTTGATCTTCCATGGCTCTAAACTTTTCCTATTAAATTTTTCAATCTCTATTTTTTAACTTCTCTCCATTTCTTCTCACCACGAGAATTGATACCACAAATCTCCCATTGTAACAAGGTTTATCACAAACCCAAGCCAAAACCTTAGCCATAAAGGTGTCCCATTGAATTCAATAAATGATCTAATACCAAATGTGATTTTTAAACCTTTTACATCAATTCAATGCAGACATATATCCTCAACACATAAAAGAAAACAATTTCGATCACACATATACACAGATATTTACCTTGGAAACCCAACCAAGAAAACTAGCAACGTGTTTTAGAGCCACACCTATAATTATATTCATTGTTTATATTAATTGTTTACAATGTAATATATAAGATCCCATGGCATCCAAAAACCCTTAATCCATTGATATGGAGTATATTACAACCTTAATTACTTAACTAGAATTTAAAAACTATGGGATGAAATACCATGTGCCACTAAACTACCAAAGGTGAAAAATTGTCCCCACCAAAGGAGAAATACCACCCAAAAGTTTGGTGAATAAACCCCTAAAAGAAAAATTAGGAGATATGCCCCTAAAACCCCTAATAGGGGGACCCATAATCGTGCAAAGAATATAACACATACCCAATGAGGAGAAGCTTGCTTTGGTTTAACATTTATTGCATGTTGTGTTACATTTGTTTCTGCAAATTATAATCTAATGCTTGATTAATAATTACAATATTTTGCATGTGTCCAGGGATTTGGTGGTTTGTGTACAATATTTGTGGAGGATGTGTTTTAATTATTCCCTTATCATTTTTCTTGGAATGTTTGATCATTTCCCTGCTCATCAAATTGAAAATAGATATACTTTTCAGTCTAACTAACAATATGGTAAGTCCATAAACCCCTATGCAAATCATTTTTAGAGTTTTACAATATAATAGTGTGAAGTAATATGACCTCGAGAAGGAAATAATTTCACACACCCCTTACTGAGGGTTTTGGTGAGTTTGAGTCAATGATTGATTTATTCTAGATCATCTTTGATACATGTATTATTGAGGGTAGTTTGCAAAAAATAAGAGAGTTGGATAAGAATTTGGTGGATGACAGGTTTGATTATTTTTGTCTCTAGTCAAGTCTATTAGATCAAGCTATAGTGCCTAATGCTTTTCCAGAACCTGGCCTAGTTGGTTCATTATCTAAGTTATATATTCTGAAGAGTTGAACCATTCTAATGAAATTATGATCATAACTATAGATTCTATTTCCAATATGTTGTTGTTACAAACTATAGAATCTCTTGTTCATGAACAAGGTCTCTTTGAAATGGTTAGTGATTGATCACCCATAGGAAAATAAGGAAATCATACAATGCTTTCTATTGGACACTACTTTTCTTCCTAATTTCTTCCATATGAAGTCAACCTTTCTTACTCCAACCTCTTGACAAATGGTTTCTATGGTTTCCTCAATTCTTGGGTATGATCATGATTCTAAAATGGATGAGGTTACCTTAGGAATAATGAATGATATATCACCTCTACATGATTCCCTTCTAGTGAGATATAATTTTTCCAATTTTGTGGCCAATACAACTCATGCTTAGTTATGTGGGTTTCATGATTTCAACATGTTATACTATTATTCATATTTGATGTATTTTATTTTATTTTCCCAATGTGACTATTTTGAAAGTCTAAACTTGAAGCTACAAAAAATAATATGAGCAAGGAAATTCATTTCCTATAGTATAATGGACCTCGATACTTTCACATGTGAATGCAAAGGGAGGCTATAAGGAGTTTGCAATTAAATTCTAATTAAATGTGTATAATTTATTATTGGGTTAGACACCATCAAGGATTCCCAAGGAATTCTGTAGAATCCTTCAGCTCAGTCCTAAAACCCAAACTTGTGATTGATACATTCACTAGGACTGCACTATCATTCGAGTGTATGATATTGAGATCAAACCCTATTTATTACCTATGTATATTATCTCATGATATTTTTCCACAGAATATTTTAGACAGAGGTTAGCATATGATCATTTAAATTTTATATCAGAAAATAAAAAATCATCTTTTGTTTTAGAATTTCAAATTTTATTTTTTATTATTAAAAATAGGTCTATAGTATATATTGTAAATAAGTTGATTTCTTCTTGTAGTTTTAAAAGAGTTAGATATTTAGAAATATAATCCACATCATGTAATTTCAAAGATATGCATAACTCTGAATTATTAACCTTATCAACATCATACTAACTACGATATTGAAATGATGGTAAGAAAAAAAAAATGGGAAGAGGTGCAATAATTAATGGTTATGCATGTGACAACTTCTAATATTAAAAAAACAAACAAGATTAAGATGGTTTCCAATGAAACTTCAGATGTTGCAGCTTTAGAATGTAGCATCATTAGTACAAGTCAATTGTCAAGTGTTTTAAATTAAGTGGATAAGACAATGACTAGTCTAGAAACCATAATTATTTCAGAGCAAGAAGTTTCAGGTAAACAAAAAACAACTGAGCTTCCTAGTGAACTTGAGGAAATAAATACAAGCAAGCCTAATTAGAAAAAGGGGGAAATTCAAGAAAATATTTGGATCAGTAATTCTACTCCTAAAGGTTTATCAAAATGAATTCAAGAATATTTGTACGATGAAATTAATTACCCTCTAGGAGAATTGAAATATAGGAAAACAGATTAACCAATCCTAGTTATTACGTCTTCTCCAATGACAATTGTCCCAAGTACTATTTTTTGAGATCAATATTCTTACTTTTTCAATATAAAATCAATCTGAAAACAAGGAGAAGTCTTCCATACATCATTTAGATGAAAGGGAATAACAATTACAATTTGTTGATAAAGTACAATTTGATTTAGAGGATCTGGCTGGCGTAGGATTTCTGGCATCAAGATCATGATATAAATAAGTTCAATCTATTTGTTTTAAAACATGAAACTAAAATGAGATCAAGTGCATATGAATATAAAACATCATTAGTTCAGGTTGATTTAAATAAAGTGAATGCTACTAATATGGTATAATGGCACAAGAAAGCTAGTGAGATGGTTTTCTGAAGATTGATCTAATCCACAACAAGTGTCAGAAAATTGTAGAACATGGTCAATAAGATGGATATCCAACTAAGAAATGATAAGAATATAAATAGAGTTAAAAATGCAAGAATTAAGTATTTGGAAAACAATATTGTATCTATGGTTGATGTCACCAAAGGAAATGGAAGTATCAAAAATTTAATAGATACAAAAGATGTTGAGATCAAAAATCTCAAAACCAAGTTAAAAATGCCTCAGTATGATTTGGTGGAATCTAAGGAATTGATAAGTGTATATCAGGAGAATGATGCTTTAGCTTCAGAAAATGGAAGGCTAAAATAATTTAATTCTCAAATGTCAAACAAAATTGAAAATCTTAAGTAGGAAAGGGTAAATGTTGCAGAGAACATTCTACTGAAGTGAAAAAGTTACAACAAGAAATCTCTAAAAAGACTTATCAATTAAATATTTTGTCTAAGGTGTTTCACACATTTGAAGAGGATGATAAAATTTTGAATCTTTCCAGTAATGAGGATACATTGATGATATGCTGGAAAAAATATCAATATATAAGTCTCGGGTTGCAGAGTTTACAAACTAAATTCAAAGGATCAATATCAAGAATAAAGAAAGGATTTCTTGTTTAGAAGAAGCAAGTTAAGAAAAGGATTCCAGTATATAAATTCTACAAGTCATAATTAATAAGAAATATGTTGAGTTTGATTCACTTAAAACAACTTGGGAGAATTTGGAAAAGCTTTTGCAGGATGCATTAAACAAGTTGCAGGTAAACAACATTTGATCAAGGATAAACAACAAATATGGGACATGATAATAGAGAAAATGATTAATTTCACATCAGATTTTGATCTATTTCAAAATAGTAACAGTTTCGAATGCACAAATTGATATCAAAATATTGTTTCTTGATGTTGTTGAGAAATTTAAAGAGGTTGAACAAATTATTCAGTTTCTCAACTCATTTCATTATCATGAAATGCATTATAAGCACTTGGAATTCAAAACTAAACTTATTTGGTATTGGATATATGAATGGCATTTGATAAGAAAAATGTAATTGATTCCGTGTAGGAGAAGATTGCAAAAGTTAAGGAAGCATCAGAAGAATTCAAGAATCAATTTCACCCAATCCATAAGTTTGTTTTTCCTTTCCCTTGGTCTAAAAGTTCTTGGTTATTTTCATAACATAATTACATAATTTCTTTGATAGAATATGGTGATAAAATTGATTTTGTTAAATAAGGGAATGAGATTATTTCAATAAAACATATTATCCATTCCCTTGAATGTGATTTCTCTATTTTAATTCCAATTACAAATTCACCTATAAACAATACCATTTCATTTCCATATTGATCTAGAAGGTTTGTACAGAAAAATGTTTATTTGGACTTATACTACAAGGAATGAATGGAATCAAATCCTACGTTTTAAGCACAAGGTTCCATAATCATCACAACTAATGTGTCAAGAAGAGATCATTTCATAGCCAGAGAAGGAGATTACGGAACAGGGGTCAATTAAATCCAAAGTAATAAATGAAAATGAAAGACAAAAGGAAGCCCCTCATAAAGAAAAAAGAAGCATAATAAAATATTAGATTGAAGACCCATCCTATAAAACTAGGAATTCATGAACTGATCCAAAGCTCAAAGTCACAAAAGGGTCGCAATGCTAATCACAGGCATATTATTACATGCGTATATTAAGTCTATACAGAAAAGTCAGTTATAGAGGTTAGTATAGAAATTTATAAAAGGGGATGTGATTTTTATAGAAAGGGTAAGCATGTTTTGTATGAAAGACATACATTTCTTTTTTATGTTAGAAATTCACCTTTGTTCCACACTAGCATACATATTGTCCTTCTTAACGATGGGGAGTTTTAGACCCAGGGTTCATCAAGAGTTGTCCAACAAAAACTTTAAAAAAATGACATATCAATCATCTTCCAAGGTCGAGGAAGGTCTAACACAAGATGCAAAGAGAATCACATAGACCATAAGGTATTGTGATATGGATGAAGGATTAAACATATGAAACATTACTACAATTGACATCCATGTAAATCAAGTATGATAACCTATTTAGGACTAAGAATTAAAACTATAGACACATATTCAACTCATTCATAACATACATAAATTAGATCAAAACTACCATATCTTTATCACTGGAATTATTCCATCACATCATAGATATACATTGCGTTGGAAAGTTTCCTATGACAACCACAAAAAATTGTATCATTACTATATAAAACAGTGGAATTACAACATAATGCGCCATGCACCTTGTATTAGAACTCAGACATATCAAAGACATAAGAATATATTCAAAACATCATAGGATTATAGTAGGATCAGAGTGAGCTCAATACAGGTAGCTAATCTAACTCAAAACTCTCAAACTATCTAGATATCCAATCAACTGGCTAACCAACCAACTAATTGTTGATCGAAGCTTAGAGCTCATTTTTATATCTTTCGCTTCTAGGGAGCATTATCTCTTTCTACTCTACACTCACTTGTATGACCCAACTGCCTCACACACTTCTAGTGCCTACTAGCGCTCCATGTATACTTTCTATATCAGGGGAAATCTTAAATTCTTGGGTATCTCATCTTCTATCCGCCCCATGTCTTCGTGTGTTGTTGTCAATAATCATTCAAGAATATTTCCCAATGATTTATTTCTTGATTCCACCTGGAATCTTATTGGATTATAGCGCAACTGAAAAAATTGGGACCAACACACACTTGGTAGTCTTTACACTTGGTGAGCTACTGACAAAACACATCCCGATACACAATTTATGAGCCCACACAACTTTCTTTGTGCACATGTGAAAAAATGAACCCAAAACTCTGGGTGCCAATAGGCCCCCACCACTATTATCTGTCTTGTTCTCGAGCTAGCTATTGTATATTCTTCAGGTGAGTAGTTGGAGGAAAATAAGATCATCATTTTTCAAAACAACTGGGATTGTGTCTAGTTCCTTGACTCACAAACTTCATTGGTGCCTGTGGAAGTGAATGAGGGATCTATTTGAAGTCCCCCATTACACACTATCTATTGAATACCAGTGAGGATCCCTCAAGAGAGAGCATCATTCTCTTCTTATATGTTTTTTATAGGATTTCCAGGCCAAGCAAGAGATCTCAACTGGTCTAATTCTGGGGGGTTGTGGAGCGATGATAGGATGTGAGAGTAGGGCTAGTATGAACGGTATTGACTAGAGGAAGTTGTCTTAGATTGTTTTCTATGGAGGAGGTTGCAATGACTATGGGTGGGAGGAGGGAACCGGGTGATCCACCGCAGGATATCATCTTAACAACAAAGGGTATGAATCATGGTGAAGAGTCAAGAAACTCTTAGTGTATGGGGATGGGGAGCAATTTTGAGAAGAAAAGAAGGTTCAAAAAGTGGGGGGTTATGAATCTGGTAATTTCGAGGATAGGGGGTGGAAAGACGATGGTTGATAAAGGGTTGATATACTAACCACCTCATGGAATACTACAAGATACCCTCTTGATTCGGTCGATCAAACTGGTGATAAAATAATATGGATAGTTAGTTAAGCCATACCATGATAGGGGAGCGAGAGAATCATAAGTAGATGAGAAAGGAAATCATGAAAAGAGATGGTAGAGAATTGTGCTAGATGGTAATCAGGAGCATAAAATATATAGGTGGTAGATGGTGGGGATGGGGAGCAAGGAGGACACAACAATGTGAAGGAAGGGATGACTTCAAGGGTAAGAAGGAAGTGACAATAAACTACAAAGGACGAGTAGATCAATATTGTATTTTAGTCATACTAGAGAAAGTTATCAGAGCTTGATATACTGGAACCCAATGTGTACTTGTGGATAGGTCTCAAATGATATTATTTTCCCTGTCCGGAGCTAAAGCGTTAGGAACTTCAATAGCACCCATGTGTTGTGTACATAAAGAACACCCAATACTTGTTGGAAAAAAAGTAGCCCTACTTGGAAATATCAATGATATGCACCCTATGTCACTTGATTGATACCACCTAAGTAAATGAGATGAATGATTTCACTATAAAAACATAAATTACACTGATTATGAGATGTGATAAAATAATATACAACCTATGCTAATATTACTATGTCAATCCATAAAGCTGAAAAAAAAGATTAAATGGTGTTTGACCCTTGAGGGCCATAGTGCACCTTCAACCAGATAACATTTATGAGACCTTTGAGTGGTTTTCCTTGTAGGGTTTCCATCTTGGTGGAACTTGATTCACTGATGTAGACTAGCCAAAATGGACCCAACCAATGCATGTGTAGCTTATCAGGATATTGTAAATATTTGTTGTCATATAAAAAAACTAGAGATATTGGTTGAAGGATTTTATGGTGGATGTTACAGTCATTCCAGACCTTCTGTCTATATTTTTCCATCACCTGGATGAAGCCTTCCATTATTTGGTCTTCCTCAAGTTCCATAAGCTCAACCAACCTATGTTGGAGGGACTGATCATTGGTCATTTATGTTGCGAGGGTGACCCGGAGGCTAGGGACAACAAATTCTAATATCATGATCGATTCCTTTCCATAGCCTAATATGAACAATGTGCGCTTATTCATCCTTTATCACGTGGTTTGGTAAGCCCATAATACTATGGGGATACACTAATCCTAGTCTTGACGCTACACATTACAAACTTTGGTTAAGGAATTTTCTAAAATTTTATTGAAAGCTTTGAACATACCATTAGCTTGAGGGTGATAAGGAGTGCTCTTCTATTGATGGATCATGAACTCCTGAGTGAATTTCTAGATGGTATTGTTTAGAAAATTTGATCCCTCATCGCTCATCAATACCCTTGGACTGTTGGATTACTAAGAAGGGGGGTGAATCAGTAATAGTGTAATTATAATCCTTTTTCTCCAAATAATCCAAGTGTTATATCAATGTAGACTTATTATCCAATAATGAACAATAAGAAATGAACAATCACACAGATACACAGTACACCAGTGTTTTACGTGGAAAACCAAATTGGGAGAAAACCACATAATGATTTATCTTATATGTCTTGAAGAATTACATTCATTGGAAGCACCAACTTCCTTTGTTTTCCAGCTGCAACTGGAAGGAGGCTCCAACCCCCTAGTTTCTTAGGCTGCAACCTGAGGAAAGTTCCAACTCCCCAATTCTCTGGCTACAACCAAAAGGAAGCTACAACCCCCTATGTTCTCCGGCTACAACCAGAAGGTGGTTACAACCACCTGTCCTTGGCCCGTTCAACCACTCTGAAGTAGAAGTAGAATGATGGAACCATTTTCACACTATCACTGTGAGATATACCACTGTAAACATGTACCAATAAACCTGAACCATGCATCAACCTGTACCTCAACCTGTAATCAACATGTACCATAAACAAGTGCATCAACCATGCGCCAACCTGTACCAAACAATCTGTAATCGACCTGTACCATAAACAAGTGCAACCAACCATGTACGAAGTATGTACCAATCATGTGCTAAGTATTCATCAACTATGACTCATCAATATGTACCAAAATCATCAACTATACACCTCATGTATGTGTCAACTCATCAACAACTTATCTCAACCATGTACCCAACTTGTACCTCAACCAAAATCCCTCATCAATTTCATCATCCAAATATGATTTGTAACTCTGTAATAGACCTGGTGTATATGATCACATACCTACAAACCTTCCTTAACTTTAACAACAAGAGACTAGCATTTTCATGAAACGTTTCTTTAGTCTCACAAGACTAGTTTTGGATTAGTCAAAAACCGTAACTTGAAATAATCATAACTTTGTACTTGTAATGAATAAAGATCTGAWACTGATATACAATTTTATTCAGTGTGTTTTACGAAATTCCTTCAAGTGTCACTACTTGGAACCTCTCAGAAAATAATTTATAGCAAAAATGGCACACCTTACTGAATTATGGCTTATTCTAGAGAGCGACCTTGTAGAGCGTTCCCCGCACAGAATATTTGTTGAATTGATATGAAACTGTTACACAGAATACTACAGAGTGTAATATAAGAAAAACATTTGGTATTACTCAATTTGTATATGTTATGAAGAATTTATGACGTTTTTACCCGAAACCACTGTTTTTTACTAGTTTCAGGACTAGCCACAAACCCTATTTTCCACGAAGTGTAACTCCAAAACTAAAATGACCCACAAGATGAATTTTTTACCATAGATACTTGGATATGTTTCCTCAATGGAATAGCAATTTCATGATATGAATAATTCTAGAAAAAAATTTATTGCAAAAATGGTGAGATGACCTGAAAAAAAACATACCTTAGAAAGCATCATCAAAAGAATTTATCCTTCCTTGAATAATGGCCTTCTTTTCTTCACTTTCCTCAGAAATTAGGATTAGATATCCTTTGGTTACCTCAGAAACCTATAGGTATTCAATATGCTCAAGTGTGTCTTAAATGAGAGAGCCTTGCCTCTTATTTATACTCTCCAAGTAGCTTCCTTAAAAACATCTTCTAGGTCACTTTGCCCACTTTCCTTATTTTAGGGTTAACCCACTTCTAATTTCTCCATTAAATTTATTATTGAATTAATTTATTTTGTATTCAATTTGAATTATAGTACACTCATCACTTCACTTTTTTATTTACCTTTTAAAATCTCTTAAACCACTTTGACTACTTTGACCTTTTGGGGCTTCTAGAGGACATATGAGGGTCCTCCAACTTCGTAAGGCCATAACTCTCAAACCGTGAGGAGTTATGTGACGTTCCACATACCACCAGAAATAGAATGACAAGCACTATCCATCTAGGATAGTTTCACTGACAAATTCATTGGAGTTCATCTCATTATTCCACAAATAAGCATGGGTTCTACAACCATACTTCTAGGATAACTCAATCCGCAAAGCATCTTCCCGTAAGGAATTTCAACATAAGGGGACCACTTTGGAGTTCATCCATTTATACTTATTATCAACCATGACAAGAAAATAAAGAGTCATCTTTACATCAAACAATCTTGGGTCCATTACCCAACCTTTGTGCTACGGGGCTTTCTTCAAGGGTTGACATCAATGACAACCAACCTTAATCAACATGGACATATGAATATGGTGATAATGTTGTAAAAAATCAAGCGCGTCACAATATCATATGTACAATCCTTTAATGGCACTACTTTACCCCATCTTGTTAGATATTTTTTGCAGTAATAATGTATCATGCCCCAGGGTGACGTGCGAGCGGATTGATGGGCCCAGAAAAGTGTCTTTCCCATTTTTCGAACATCTCAAGTGTAGTTACTAGGAAGAGTGGGAGCGCATATTTGTGGAAGGTATTTCCCACTCATTGAAATATGTCATAGTGTTTGCAGTAGTATTTAGATTCTACGAAGAGAGAGGGCCACTAGGGCCCTATGCATAGAATATTGTGCACAGTCTCCTTACCGATGTTATGGTCTCCAACAATACCTTCATGTTCCTCATATAGGAGGGAGTTCCATTCATGTTCCAAAGTATAGTGCCATAGGATTCCATCCATTCCCAACTTATACAATTCTCCAACAATCAATTGATAATCAACACTATGGGTCACCATTTGGTGACGTTGCACAAGAATATTTCCATGGGAGCCTATCCGATGATGAGGATTTTTTCTATTTCGGTGAGTTGATCTAGGATGACTTCCACTTGGAAGAGTTGTGCATACATAAGTTCATCATCGAGGCTATGAGTATATTCTTGAGTATGAATTCATGATAGATGATCTGGTCCCACATTATGTTTTCCTGCTTTAACAATAACTTCAAAGTCAAATTATTGAAATAACAACAACCACTGGAAGATGAAGGCACCCAACAAAGGTTTTTTAACTAAATACTTTAGGGAAGAATGATCACATAATAATTTGAAAGTAGACCCTAGCAAATGGTGGTGGAGATTTTGCAAGGAATATACCATAGCCAAGACTTTGCGCTCGGTTGTAGTGTAATTCCGTTCAACATCAAACAACTTTCAGTTGGTAAAGTAGATCGAATGATTGATATTTCCTTCCCTTGTTTGTGCCATAACGACACGTAGCACATTGGATGAAGCATCGTCGTGGACATGGAAGATCTTGGATCAATCTAGATAAATCAAAATGGGTGCAGTAACTAGTTTTTCCTGTGGGGTGTCGAAGACTTGTTGGAATTCCAGTGTACATTCATATTTAGTATCCTTACAAAACAATCTTCCCAATGGGACTTCAATCTCATCATAGTTATGGATGAACCATCTATAGTATCTGGTATGTCCCAAGGTTGCACACATTATTCAAGCTAAAGTAGGGGTCACCATATCCAAGATAGCGACAATCTTAGCTAGGTCCATGAGAAAGTTGTATTTACACATGACGTGGCCCAACAATATACCAAGGGTGTACAAAAGATTCATTTCTTGAAATTCAAAGAGATATGTAGCTAGTGGCATAGATCCAACATTAGTCAAAGAGATTGCATGTGTTCCTTTAATAAACTAAACACAGTCTAATCATCCACGTATACTTCAAGGAACCTGTGGATAAATTCCTTGAAGGTTGCGACCACTATCCGGGAAAACAATACAGGGGAATTTTTTAAGCCAAAGGGAATGATTGTGCATGCAAATGACCCTCATTCGGTCACAAAGATGTTTTTATCTTGATCTTCCTCTACGATCCAAACTTGATGATATCCTAAGAATCCATCTTTGAATGAGTAGGCTTCCCGAGAACCAACATTTTCCAGCACCCCATCTGTAAAGGGTGTCAGGAAAGGATCATGGACACAGGATATGTTTAGACTTATCATACTGACAAATATACAAATTTCCATGGTTTTTTTAGGTTGCAAGACCATGGGGATAATCCAATCATATTCCTCCATAGGTATAATGATCCTGACATCCAACATTATATATAATTCTTTCAACACCTTTTATTTGTACTTAGGATTTAGGTGGTAGGGTATCCTCTTTATTGGCGTGGAATCAAGTTTGATTTGGATCTTCATAGCTCCAAAGGATTCCGCAATGTCTTTCATATCAGAAAATATTCAAGGAAACAAGTCCTCATATTCTTTAAGGAGGTCTATAACTTGAGTAATTGTCTCCTTATCCCAGTAATCTCCAATAATGTCCATCTTTGGCGCTTCTTCTGCACCAATATTACGATTCTTAGTATTTATGGGGCCATTATAGTATGGTGCGATCATTGTTGCCTCCTTCCCCTTTAGTGTTTGTTCTCCTTCTGATTCCATGATCTGGATTTTGGGGGGGTCTTCATCATCAATATGTTTTTCACCAATCTTCCATAAATGTACTACTTCTTTTAGTTTCACCACCAACTGATGGTATGAACATACCACTCTAGGGTCGGTGGCCTTTGGCTATGTATGAAAGATGAAGTCCTTAACCTGGTAGAGTTCCTTTCTAAGAACCTAATCTTTTGTGGTTAACCCAAATTTGGAAAGAAACTAGGAACTCATATGGGTCCACTCAGTTTTTTCCCTCCTAAGTTTCGCCTAAATGTACCATCTTATGGATATCATACCCAGGGTATGGACAAATCGATGGAACCATTGGTCTTGAGGGATTTTTTTAGCAGTCTAGTGTCATTCAAAGAATGAGATGTGTTCGTGAGGATCCTCAGTGCCCTTATATCGTTTGGCTAGTTCAAAGTCAATGGTAGGATCGAATTAGACTTTTATAGACTCAACTACATGCTCCCAGCACTGACTATTCGAGAGGTGGTTTTCCCACCACCACACTAGGATACCTCCAACCACGACATCAATGTCCTGAAGCCTTTGCTCTACAAGAACATTTTTCTTCATCTGTACTAGGAATGTGTCCACCAACCCAGTGCCATCAAATCATGGGGCATCAAAAATTTTAGATTTGATCCATCACACTTCTTTCATGATTCATGCACATATGTGCATGGATACTTCGTAGAGATTATTCTTCCACATAAATAGGGAATTTTTAGAATATGTGTCATAAGATTTGACACTTTTCCATCTTAAGTATCCATTTATGGTGGGTTTGATGTAGTCCTCCATGTGCCCAGTGACCTTGTAAATATTTTCAATGCCCAAGATTTTCCCATCCTCATCTACAGAATCATTGTAGTGATTACCCTCATATGCATCTAGTGGAACGACCACACATAGGGTGTCAATTTCAAAGTACATCTGCCTATTCTTCATGTTTAACATTGCATTATTGTCAAAGGCCTAGTCAATTACCAACAATACAGGATATGGATCAGACTCATCCATGATCTCAATGAATTCAAGGTCGACCTTTGTTTTCACTCCTTCGATGTTCACTTCTACTTGTTCCAACTAGCCTATGGGATATATCTTGTATTGATTGGCTAATCAGAGTTGTATAGGCGACTAGACCAACTTACGATTACCCATCACTTCCCAAGGCTTCATGGGTAAAATTTTCACATCAAATCCTAGATCCAACATGACTCCATCCATGTCGTACCAACCAAGCTCTATTGTCATCTTAAACTCTCGACCAATGCACTTTTTATTGTTAACCTAGAAAACATCCCTTTCTAGCAGCAAATTCGATATGATGGTGTTCTCTCCTTGTTCTTTCATACAAGAAGTTAACATTTGGGTCAACTTACTTGCAACTTTTGGATATTTAAGAAAGAAAAAACAACATTGTAAGAAGGTATTGAATCGATATTCAACTTCTACCTTGTGACCTAGGTTGCACAAGGCTTCTGCACGTGCTCTGCATTGCAACTCCACATGGCGTTGTTCTTCATAATCCTTTTGTTTAGCATGTCACAACATGGTTTTCCTGTGTGGTTCTTATATTGATTTTTGGGTTGCATGCTATATTTTCTCACACATGCAAGCTTCCTCCAAAGATATTTAAGTTGCCAATTGTAACTCTTTGCATGTGTTATCACCCTGTAACTTCCTAGGCTGAGGAGGAAATTGGCAGGGGTAACCACAAAACTGCTTCGAGTTAGGGATCTATCCCTCCAAGACTTAGAGAGGGATCTCTCTGTAAGATTTAGATTTGTTTGAGTATGAGTCTTAGGCTAGCTATGCAGAATAGGATTTGTTTTTAGAGTTTTTGGTTGAGACAACAAAAGAGGGCCATTGGGAAAAAATTTAGGCACCAGAACAAATGGGAGTTCGGTTCTGCAAATCCGCAACAACCAAAGTATGATAAAGATGGCCCTAAAAAACAACCTCCCTAAAACTAGTCTAAGCCACAGGAAAAGAAGGGTCATGGGAAGATGAAGAAGGACACTGAAAAATGGTGTGATTTCCACAAAATCTCTTGGCACAACACTGATGAATGTCGCTCAAAACAATCATTGGTGGTCGAGATCAAAGACAAGGAGCTAAATCCTGATTTGAAATCTAATTCAGAAAATACTGGTTGAAGACAGATCATCGACGCATACCCCACTGCTATTGTCGTGAGCGCAACAATTCAATCAGAAGAACCAACAAATTCGGAAGAGGGAGAGCACCTTTTTCATTCACATATGTGGGTGAAGGGGACTTCGCTACATTTTATTGTTGATAGTGGAAGACAAAATAAGCTCATCTCAACAGAGGTCGTCAAACAGTTTGGATTGTCGACAACACCACACCCGCAACCATACAACATCGGGTGGCTTCACCAGGGATGCGATCTTCGTGTCAGTGAGCACTGTCGATTGTCATACGAAATCCATCCCTTCAAGGATGAGGTATTGTATGATATTTCCCCACTAGATGTCTGTGATGTTCTCTTGGGCCAACCATATATGTGGAAGCGCCATTCTATTTATGAGTATCGACTCTGTAGTGTCATTGTTACTTTGGGGGGTTATCTCTACAAGATACCAAAGGTAATTTTGACTACAGTCCAACCTAAACAGTTCTGTAAGGTAGTATCTCATACTACAAAGTTTAGCTTCACAATATGTTCAAAAGGTGAACATAAGGACACTACAACCATGACAACCTTGGTCCAAGCACCTTTTATCCAACAAAAGCAGGTCAACAAGATTGAAGCAAAGCGAAAAGTTTCCTTCTGCACACAGTCATCTCATGTAGCCCAACTGGTTGAACATATTCAACCCCGCCAATAACAGGTTCATGACAGCCTTCCTCAAGCTAAGCAGCGCAACAAATCCAACAAAGCAAGAAACTCACCAAGATTTAGATTCAGCAATCGTTTTCCCCTCTCCCCCGGGAAGTCAACACAATGGAGACCATTGCTTCTTAAGGAGGGAGGATTGATCCAAATCGATGTTGGTGGCCTCCCACCTATTCCAACTGGCTCATTTTGGCACTTTTTCAGTTTGGCGGTTTTTTTCTAGTTTTTGGGTCCTAAACTTTTAGGGTCATTTTGAGGCTCTAAATATCATTTTTAGGGCTCCCAATAGTCACACTATCGGACTTAGCTAGAGTGTGATGAAAACATGTGTAGTCCTCGAATATATCTTTCCAATGAGCTAGCGTGTGCACCAAACGAAGATCGTATGCCTAAGTTATGCCCCTGAGAAGTTGATACACCAAACTACCCAAAACGGGGTCCACAAAATTGTTGGCTTTTCATCTTCTAGGGTTGGGGTTTTGGATTTTCTTTATGTTAAAAATGTCTTTAGAGTCTCGTTATAAACAATCTTCTTGTGAATGCGAGTAGCCGTCACATCTCTTCTCAGAGATAAGCTGCCACCATTCTAGTGAGTCTTTCACTCTGTATTTTTACAGTCTTTGTACATTTTCGTTCATTGATAGAAATTGTGTATTAATGTATCTCCATGTGTATTGTTGCATCTCTGATATATTTATGTTATATTATTGGATATCTGAGATATCTTTGTACATTTATTTATTATATCTCCACTCTCATTTCGTGCCGAAAATAATCCAGATCATTTGATAAGAAATATGTAATAGATTCCTTGTAAGTGAAGATTGCAAAAGTTAAGAAAGCATCAAAAGAATTCAAGAATCAATTTCACCCAATCCATAAGATTTCACCCAATCCATAAGTTTGGTTTTCCTTTCCCTTGATCTAAAAGTTCTTGGTTATCCTCGTAACACACTTACAAAATTTATTTGATAGCATATCATGATGAAATTGATATCGTTAAAGAAGGGAATGAGATTCTTTCAAGAAAACATATTATTCATTCCCTGGAACATGATTTCTCTATTTTAATACCAATTACAAATTTACCTACCACCAGTACCATTTCATTTCCATACTGATCTAAAAGCTTTGTACAAGAAAATGTTGCGTTGAAATTATACTACAAGACATAAATGAAATCAAATCCTATGTTTTAAGCGCAAGGTTCCATCATCATCACAACTAATATTTCAAGAAGAGATCATTTCACAGCCAAAGAAGGATATTATGGAACAAGGGTCAATTAAATCCAAATTAATAAATTAAAATGAAAGACACAACGAATCCCCTCTTAAAGAAAAAGGGATCATAATAAAATATTAGAATGAAGGCCCATCCTCTAGAACTAGGAAGTCGTGATCGGGTCCAAAGCTCAAAGTTACAAAAGGGTCCCAATGCTAATCATGGGCATATTATTACATGTGGACATTAAGTCTATGCATAAAAGTTAGTTATAGAGGTGGTTAGTATAGGAGTTCATAAAAGGGGATGTAATTTTCATAGAAAGGTTCGACGTGTTTTGTACAAAAGACATACATTGCTTTATGAAGAACTCACTCAGAACAGAAATGTTCATTTTATTTCGAGATCCTCTATTACAACACTTTGGCATTTTAAATTTTGATCTATTCATCATTGATTTCAAACATTTTATTCCTATTGTTTGGTTTTCATTTAATGTTCTTCAAGTTATTTTTTCATTTTTGGTGTTCTGTGTATATGAATACAATTGTTCAGTAATGAATTTGTAGATAAAGACATGATATTTGTTTTATCATGTAGTCATTATTTCTTAATGATTCATATCAACCCCTATTGATATACATAATCTTCATGGATTGTGTTATTCACTATTGTAAGAATCATTTATATCTTGAATTGTTTGATGAGGCTTTATGGTATTTTTAGTGTTTAGTAATTTATATATATTAATCAAGTAATTGATGTAAATTTTGTTATCATATTGTGTACATGCTTCATTCTTATATTCTTATATGTGAAAAAGTTATATTTTTATAAAGAAATAGGTTTTTTTGAGATTATGGATAACAGAGTTTGAATTTTATGAAAAATTTGGAGTTTATAGCATTGTTTCATTTATGTAACTCATTTTTTAACTGTTCTAAATTGGATAAAATTGTCCATCATTATTTATTTGATGGTGTGTGTTGTATTAGTTTAGCTTAAAGTGTTATTTAACTATATTATTATAAAAATTCTTTTTCATTCAATCTTCTTTAAAGTGAGGGATGTTCCTTTTCACTACTGAAAATTTTCATCCTAGCTTAAAGAGAGAAAGTATAAAAACTTTCTTAGGGTCCCTTCGCATTGTTCTCTTAATAGGAACAACCTGAGGAATAACAAAACTCATCTTCTACTCCTCCATTGTTTGACCTCCCTGAACCAGCACATGAAAACATCCAACCTTCTGCTCTTTAAATTATGTTGGAAGGTACTTCTTTCGAACTCTTTCATGAAATAATTCCTAGGAGACACTATTAGAAATGATATGAAAATAGTTCTCTAGGTTTCCCCACTAGCTTAAGACATTATTATGGAACTAGAAAATGGATATCATGACCTTTGAGGTGTAGGCATACCCTCTTAGTAAGAAGCACCTCATGATGTCTTCTAACCATGCTTCAACACATTTCCCTACAAGACCCCTATAAAATTCCAAGAGCTTGGTTTTCTAGAGTTCTTTAGTAGAATCCTTAGGATGAGGTCCTTTCTCCAAGTTTCTCAACCCTTCAAGGTTACCCTCCCTTATTTTTAGGTGGTTTACTTCTCACCCACTACCAAGAACCCT
>ML798391.1:526770-544140 GCA_009831015.1 Picea engelmannii | reverse complement strand
AAAGTAAAAACTACCACCTATTGACTCTGTTTGCATTGGTCCACATAGGTCAGTGTGAACAAGTTCAAGATGTTGTTTGGCTTGATTGGAAGACTGTGAAAAACTAGTTCTCTTATGTTTTCCAAGTATGCAAGACTCACATGGGGGAATTTGCTCTTTAAATATAGGTAGACCTTTGACCATGGAGTTTTTCTAGAGAAGACTTAGACTCTGAAATGGTAGATGTCTAAATCTAGTATGCCAAACCATTGTTTCATTCAAGGTAGATGCACTCTGTGCATATGGTTGACTCAAATTTGCAGTTCTGAGGGTAAGGGGAAACATCTGATTTGGAGTCATATGGATTTCAGAAATCAATTTTATGCTTGGGATTTTGTCATATATCTTACAAGATGTTCCCTCAAAAAGCACCTTATAGCCATGTTCAATGAGCTGTCCTATAATTAGCAAATTATGTTTTAAATCTGGAACATGATAGACATTATATATGTCTTTCTTTACATTATGTTTAGTAAGAATAGGAACAGTTCCTTTTCCTTGAACTTTGACTAAATAATCATTTCCAAGTGTAATATCAGACGAGATTGAAGAATCAATGCATGAAAGTAAATCTTTGTTACCTGTCATGTGATTGTTGCATCCACTGTCCAGCAACCAGAGATCTTTAGGTTGTTCTTCAGTTTTGTGGCATGAGAGAAACATACCTCCTGAGTTTTCTCCCGTGTGATTTGACACATGTGCTCTGCCTGAGAGCTGATTTGCGTGCTTCTTCCTGCATTCAGATTCATAGTGCCCATGCTTTTTGCAGTAATAGCATTATATGCTTGATTTTTCAGTTGACCTTCTCCCTTTGCCTCTTTGAGGCTGGAAATTCTGATGTTGATTTTGTTGGTGTTGTCTTTGACCTTGGAAATTTTGATTCTGATATTGTTGTCTGTTACCTCCAGTGGAATGAGAGTTATTTTGATTGCTCCCTCTTCCTTGGTAACCTCTGCTTCTTCCTCTGCCTCTCCCTTTGCTGAAGGAGAATTGAGTTTTGAAGGCATTTGAGATTGACTCATCTGTAAGATGCAGTCTGGTCTCATGTGTCACCAGAGAACCAATTAATTCATCTGTTGAAAAATTTGACAGATCCTTGGATTCAAGGATTACTGTTACAACCATTTCGAATTTCTTGGGTAAACTTCTGAGAATTTTCTCAACAATTCGTTGATCGGTGATGGTTTCACCAATCAATCTGATCTGGTTCACGATTCCCATGACTCTGGTCATGAACTGATCCACAGTTTCAGACTCTGTCATCCTTAGAGTCTCAAATTGTGTCCACAAAGTCTGCAGTTTAACTGTTTTGACCCTGTCATTTCCTTGGTAGGAAGATTTAAGGATGTCCCAGGCCTGTTTTGAAGTACCAGCACCTGTGATTTTCGAGAAAATCGAATCATCCATAGAATTTTGAATCCAGAATTTCACTTTATTTCTTTGGTCCTTAGAGTTGCCTGAGCAATTCTCTGTGCATTTGTCATGGCAGCGAGTGCGGCTGGATTTGGTTCCACATATCCAAGATCCACTGGTTCCCAGCACTCTTGTGCTTGCAAGAACGACCTCATTCGAAGAGACCAAAACTCGTAATTCTTTCCCAGAAGAATCGGACCCTGAGTAGGTCCTAAGTTGCTAGACGACACCATGATTTTAAATTTTAAATTTTTTTGTAGAAGTACAGAGGAAAATTTCATATTTACCTCCGATCTTAGAAACGTCGATTTGCCGATGGCCGATGGGAGCTTATCGGGCTTGAATTGGCCCTTAGTCTCCTTGCAATATGACCATGCACCTTACTTTTAAAGCGCTACGGGCTTTTCCCGTTTTTTTCCTTTCAAAATATTGAAACGCGAAAATCACCTTTGGACAAATCAACGGTCCAGATCGTGATGTGATCTGACGGTCCAGATCTTATCGCGATATCGCGAATTGGGACTTCGTGAACCCTGATGTCGAGTTCTTTTGTCTCCGCGATTCCCCGATCTCCGATTTACCGATGGCGCTTTCCTATCGGGACTTTTCCAATTCCTTTGATCGCTACCACGCGTCCCAGCAGATGGACGGTCGTGCTCTCTCCTCGCGATTTTGCAATTTGATATGTCTCGGACATCTTGTCTCCAGGATCCGCAAAACGTCGAACACCGATGCGGCGATTGACTCTCCTGATCTCGTCCACGTGTCTCCTCAAGATGGATGACTGCGATCATTTACGGGGTTTTCACCACAAAGAAACCCGATCTCTTGTCCTCAAGATTCGCGATTTGCCGAATCCCGATATGTCGATGGCCCTTTCCTTGTCGGTACTTTTCCCGAGTCCTCGGATTTACTCCATGCGTCCCTTCAAGATGGATGGTCCTGATTCAACCTCGGGATATCGTGACTTGCGATGCTTCGTCGACACAATTCCTCTGTCAACTTGAAACCCCGAATGTCGAAACGTCGACGGTTTCCTCGATGTTCGCCACGTGTCCAGTCAAATGAACGGCTGAGATCTTATCGCTATTTCGCGTATCGCGATTTCACGAGTTTCGAAGTCTTGTTGTGACAGTCTTTCAAAACCACGAACTCCGATATGCCAATTTGACAATGCGTTGATCTGCTGCCACCTGTCCTCTGAGATGGACGGCTCACAAGTCCTCTCAGGATTTCGCGATATCACATATCGGAGTTTTGGAGTGCAATCTTTTGCACGTCCAACTCCCAATTCCCGATGTGGCGATGAGATAAGATCAACGGCTCACGATCTTTGTTGATCCTACGGTCCAGAAGAACTCGGAATTTCGCGGATCGCGAATTCTCATGGCTGCTTCTGACCTTTACACCTTGCGAGTCATGAAATGCCGAGATCTCGCCACGTGTTTCTGGATGGACGGTCTAGATGATGTCGGGATTTCACAAGTCAAAAATTCTCTAGTGTGCTCTAAACGACTAAACGTCGTGCACCTTTTTGTTGATCTAGCGGCTGTCGGGCCTTTGTGCAAGATCTGACGGCTGAAATGCTTTCGCCTTTTCCACGCTCTCCTCGTCCCTTCTGAACTGGTTTCCCGCCTTGGATCCGTTCGCAGGACGACTCTTATGGCCACAATGGCTATTCCTTGCGTGATTGACGCGATCTTTGCCGAATTTGACGGAATTTTCTCCTGCGGAAGAAAAAATTGTGAATCTTTCAAAGATTTGAAAGAATTTCACGAGTTCTTCGTTCTCAGCTACAATCTTTGACAGATTTGAGCGAATTTCGTAAAATCTTTAAACGATGCTGCCTTCTGCAGCAATCTTTAATGAATTGAACGAATTCTTCGAGTTCTTTAAATGTTCTTCTGTTCTTCATCTCTTCTTCGTCAATCTTTTACGATTCTTGAAAAATGTACAAGAATCTTTACTGTTTCTTCTTTCTCGGTCTCTGCTTCCTCGTTCTTTCGAGCGTAGTATGCTCTGCAATCTCTGCAAGCTTCCTACGTTGATCTTTTAAACGTAAGACGGTCTGCTTCCTCGTGGAAGTTTCCTGCGAGGAGCTTTCGAGAGAATGACAGACGACTCTCCAAGCTTTGTGAAAGAGTCGATGTCACGTGCTCTCTGGATCCGTGAAGCTCTGTGCTGTGAGGATTGTGTTGCTCTCCGGACTGTTTGAAGAGGCTTACTGCTGAAGCTTTGATACCATGATAAATTGTGAAGAAAAGAGAAATGCAGAGAGAAAAGAATAGAACAGAAAAGTATATTAGAATGTAAGAAGAATAGTATAGAATGAAGAGCGTACAAAGATATTACATCTGAAGCCCTTACAATGAGGTAAAATAGTTGAGCTAAATAGGCTCAAGAAAAACAAGAATAGAAAGTACAGCTGTCCAGAACAGCTGGAAGTGTACATTCAGACTGTTGAGGGTACAATATATTTAATAGAGGAGAGGAGGAAACAGTCTTATAGACACAACATCATCAGTATCAACATCACCAAAGAGGTTAGCAACAAATGTTCTTTGTATTTTATATTCATCTGTCCATTAAATAGATGGATTTTAAATTGCATGTGTGCACATGTCTGTGTGCATGCTGAATTGTGCCCTTATCTGTCTGTTGATTTAAATTGCATGTGTGTCATTAGATTCATATCATATTGGATCTCGAAGATTTAAAATAAATTTCTCCTGCTTAAAATTAATTTTGTCTCTACAGAATCATGCATGAAAATCTGTGATTCTTTTGAGCATTAGCTAGTTGTTTTTTCTAATGAAGGAGAGCCCACAATAACATGCATTGTAATAACCCCGCCAGGATTCTCACCAACAGGAACTATAGACTCTGCAAATGTCTTGACAAAAATATTACAGGTATTGATAATTTTCAAATCGTTGACAGTTTTTGGAGCATTATCCTTGTCTTGAGGCTAATGAACCAGTGAAATTTCTTTGAGAGAGCCTATGGTTGGTGAACACATATAGGTTAATGGTGAAAGATGATAGCTTAATCATAATCTGTAATATTTCAGCAATTGCTCTCTTTTGAACATTTTATTCTTAAGGCAATCATTGTTCCCTCTTTAGGGTTTTTATTATATTTATGTTGAGATGGACACGAGGGTTTTTATTATATTTATGTTGAGATTGGACACAAGATATTATTCGCCCCTTAACAATCTAAACATTATTATAGATTATGCTTCAACATGAAGCTCTTCATCTGAAATTTGCATACACATATTCCTCGTCCGGTTGCCAATTCACTCTTAAATTATTGGAGTATGGCCATTTTAGATTGATATCATTACTCTTGTTGGTCATCATTTTTTTTATTTTTTTTTTGGGTGTGTGAAATCAAGATTTCATAATCTAGTGGAAAGCTAAATCAATTTGGAAGCTTGATGAATTAGGAAAGGGGCTAAATATGATAGGGATAGGCTAAATCTAGCAGTTAAAGGCCCGACGCATCGTAGATCATGAGTTCTCAAGATCAACGGTTGAGAATGCTTTCGAGGGAGAAGTTGCGCTGGAGTTAATTTTGGAGAGCGGGCCTAAAATTTAAACCAAGGTTTTCGTTCGAGGTTACGTGGCACCACTAGGTGCATTTTGGGGTGAAAAGCAGGTTTTCTTAAACCACTTTCTCACGCCCCCGAAATTTGGAAAAGTATAAAAGGGCATTTTGTTATTTATTTTATTATCTTTTCGAGCACTGGACCATTTGAACCTTAGCGTGACCACCATCTTTCAACTGCAGCTCAACAATACACCAATTGCACACCATTTACACTCGTTTCCAGGTATTTTTCATCACAACCACAGATCTTATCATAACCTCAGTAACAGAACAAGATCTTGTAGCAAATGAAGAAGCCCTAATTGACCGTGATTTAGATGTTTTTTATACCGAAATCACTATTTCTCCTATCTCTGTGTCCAGAAGAAACCAGTCTGATAAAGTAGAAAAATGTATATCATTCATTGAAGCAGTCGAGGTCACCATAGTCCCTTATGTTGTCGAAATTGCTTTCATGTTTCCTGAATTTATAGGTTGGTGCGTCGAACAGAATTCCCATGACGAAAGAGTCATTGTGAATAAACGAGGGTTCGAGGTCATGTGTAAGGTAGAGAATCTGTCAATTCGAGAGTCCCTTGGTATACCAGAGTCTTTTTTCGCAATTTTTGAACCTTTCAATGAAGAAAAGTTGATTAGCGTATATAGAGAATGTCCATCAGAGGTCCGAGATCTGTTTTTACACACAATTATCAAACCTGAAAATTTTTCCGAGGGTTTGTCTTTATCGATGAATGTGAGTATAATGGTCATTGAAGTCCAATGGGTCTGCTCCCTGTTGAGTCAAGTTTTAGGTCTAGATAATCACAAATATGTAATCGAATTCATGTTTGGTTTCCTTTTGACCTTTTTAAAGTCAGAGTTTGGTCTGTCAGTCCGTATCAATTTTGATCAATTCATAGTTGATAATATCCATAATCAGCTAGTGAATTTTCGATCTCTAAGACATTTTAGATACTACACCTATTTGTTGAGAATTTTCCTGGAAATCAACAAGAGATAATTTCCTAAAGCAACTGTTAAATTTAAAGCAGCTGCAAGAGCCATTCTCTGGGAGGATGGCAAAGTCCCTAGCCGATATCTAGGGCCCCCAGTGCACTCCTGGGGTTCTTGGTCTAGGACCAAACAGTCAGTGCCATGGAAAAAGACCCTTGTAAGGGCCCCCAGTAGATGACTGCGGTTCTTGCTCTGGGACCAAGCAGTAAAGACCCCTGAGAGGCCCCCCAATACATGACTGGGGTTCTTGGTCTGGGACCAAGCAGTTAAAGTCCCTAGATATGTCTAGGGCCCCTGGAAATGTTCTAGGGTACCCATGTCTGAGGCATGGGTTGATCCTTGGTCTTGTATCTTGGTGGATAAGACCTCATAAATGTTTTGGGGCAACCTGATCCTTGATCAGGTGGTTGTTGATGTATGACCCCCCTTGAAGGTGGGCATGACCACATGAGGGATGTATCCCATATGCAATGATGATAAAGTTACAAAGGTCACCTTGAAAATGAATGGATAAGTACTTCCACCAAGTAACCCCACTTAAACCCCCTTCACCCTTAATTGTGTTTTCTTCGGGTTTTGTTTTATTGCTCTAGGGGTCATTATGAAAATATTAATTAAATGTTTAATTTATAAACATGTTTAATTAATATTTATATTAATTAAATATGTTAATTTTAAATTAAATCATTTTAATTAATAAAATTACTAAACCCCTAGCTTAACCCCTATCCTAAAGTATAAATACACCTCCTCTCTTATCCTTTTGATAATCTATTTTTTGTGCTTATGTTCTCTTTCAAGAAGTGAGCAGATCTCCTACTATTGTTGTGACCCCCCTTTTGCAACTGTTGTTTGAGTTTTTCCTGTGGTGGCTCGACCCTTGAAGCTTCTCCTGTGGTGGCTCCGCCCTTGAATCTTTTCCCATGGTGGCTCGGCCCTTGAGGCCCCTTCTTATGGTGGTTCAGCCCTTCTACTAGCCAGCGTTTCTGTTTGCAAGTCTAGACCTCTCCAAGAAGCTGTCGTCACCTCCTTACAGTGAACCGTGGCCTCTCCTACACAGATTTGGTTTCTACCCTTTGAGTCGTGGCCTCTCTCTAACAGATCTGTCCCTGTCCTCTTGAGTCGTAGCCTATAGACTATTTATCCAAGACATTCGTACCCCTTGGCACAAGGGTTTTGCTTGCTGGAAAGTTCTGTGTGTATAAAGGTTTGATCACATAAACTTTATGTGTGGTGTCTTAAGTGGTTTTCTCCTCCTGGTGGCAAGAAAGTCCTTTCATCTCTTGGAAAGAGATCTAACTTATATGGTAGATCTATGATCCTGGCTTTTTTTGAGCATATCTTTAGTGGATCTTATTCACCTATGTGTGGCTGCTCTCCTTCATTAATTTGAGGTAAGTATTCCAGGTAAGATCCTCTAGTTAGATCTGTAAGTTGTTATTTACTTTCTAAAGGTTATCATTGATTAGATCTGCTTTCTGAAACTTAGATCTATTTGTCCTTTCTATCTGAATCTTGCTTCTAGCTTAGATCTGTTTCAGATCCGTTGTTTAGATCAATTTCTTTAGTTCTAAATTAGATCTATTGTTTCGATCTATCCTTGAATTAAATTTGCATCAGGTCCAGTAAGCCTGTATCAGTACTATTTTCTATTTTGATGATCCAATGTTTACTGACTAAGAGATAGATCACTGGTTGAGTTCTTAGTCTGTTCAGATCTGAGTATTGTGTGTACTTGAAAATTGATTTTTCTTCCTAAGGTTAACATTTTAGGATCTATGGATGTATTCTAATTGCTCTTCTAACGAAATTTTTTAAAAAGACTTTTATGTTCTGCATTACTTCTCTAATTCTAACATGGTATCAGAGATAAGGGTGTGAAGAGAGCTCAAAGATATAATCTTGAGCCTACACAGATCCACCAGTTAGGGTTGTTTTGTAGAGATCAAGCTAATCCAGATCTCAGCATGGCTTCCTCATCAGTTAAAGTTGAAGACAACCTTGTAGGGGCTACAAACTTTAACGCTTGGAAATACAGAATAGTAACATTCTTGAAGAGAATGATCTAGAAGAGTTGATCTCTAGGGAGATTGAAGAACCCACCTCAAACACAACCAGGGCAACATACAAAAGGAAACAAACCAAGGCTAAAAGAATCATTTTTTATTCTATCAAAGACAACATGATGCCCATCATTGGTTATCTAAGAACTGCCAAAGATTGTTTTGATGCCTTGGCAAACCTCTATGAAAAGAAGGCACCAACTCAGAAAAGAATTTTGAAGAAACAATTATGTGCCTTGAAAATGGGAAAGGATGATACAGTTGCTACTTTCTTCTCCAAGATTGCACAAACCAAAGATTATCTTATTGCAACTGGTGTTCCTGTAGATGATGATGATCTTGTTCAAACAACTTTTGATGGACTTCCTAATTCTTGGGGAGTTTTTCTTGCATCCGTAAATGGAAGAGAATCCCAACCTAATTTTGAAAGATTGTGACATGACTGCTTAGAAGAAAAAAGAAGACTAAACAATAGAAATGATTATTCAATTCTAAAAGATGATGCCCTTGCAACAAAGACCAAGAAATGGAAGAAGTTCCCTAAATCAAAAGACAAAGGTAAGAAAACCCAAGGTAAGCTATCTCATCTCAATCCTCATTTATCTAAAGTTAAATGTTTTAACTGTAATAAGCTAGTACATTATGCAAGAGATTGCAGGAGTCCTCCCTCTCAACAGAAAAGAAGAGGAAGATTCCAAGCCTCAATTGCCACTGAAGAGGCTAAACCTCTAGAGGAGCCTTAAAGAAGACAAACCAGGGCTGCCACCAAAGAGCAAGAACAACAAAAGGAATA
Source organism: Picea engelmannii (assembly GCA_009831015.1). Lineage (NCBI taxonomy): Eukaryota > Viridiplantae > Streptophyta > Pinopsida > Pinales > Pinaceae > Picea > Picea engelmannii. The sequence continues at coordinate 535,224 of ML798391.1, read as the reverse complement.
TTATCTTATCTCATCTCTTTCCAACACTATCACCAAGTTAGAAGAGATTTGGCTAATAGACAACAGTGCTTCCAGACACATGACAGGCTTCAAACAAAACCTTGCAAACTATCAAGACAAGAAATTCAAGGCAAAGGTAGAACTAGGTGATGATGGCACCTATGACATAAAGGGTTTTGGATCTACCTCATTCCGTTTTCACTCAGGTAATATCTTTCACATTGATGAAATTCTTTATGTACCTGGTCTAAAGAAAAATTTAATCTCTGTTCCAATTTTAGAAAGTAAGGGTTACTCAGTAGCTTTCTCCAAAGGAAAGGCCCTTGTATGGTCCTCAAATGAAGATTTAAGTATTGCTATAACCATTGGAACTCGTGAGAGTAGAATTTATAAGATTTCAAGTCAGGTTGCTCAAACTCTAGTTCATGAGTGTTATCAGACTAATCGGTAGGTGCGGACACTAACAGATCTCCCTAGATCCACCTAGATCTAGAACAAAACATGATAGGACACGACTCTTTCCCTAAGTTGTAATCATTGAATCTACTAATAGGAAGGAATAAGTGACATACCTTTATATTGTTTCCTTAGGTCTCTGTTGTTCCCGCTTCGCTCCGGTGCTCTCGTGAAGTCAAGTCCAAGACAACACAAACCAACCAAAGTAAAGATAGCAAAGTATATTCAACGTCAACTTATGCATATGATCAATGAATTACACAATAAAGTAAGAGTGACTTTATGGGAAATGGACATGCCGCTGTATCATATTGATTGAAAGTAGACGATACAACCTGATTAACTTGATGTTGCAAGCTTCCTTTCAGTGACCCTTGGTTCCAACACACACAATTGCTCTGTACTTGCATGAAGAAGATCCAATCCCTCTTGATAGACCAAATAGAGCCTTCGAGCTTCTGTCCAAGCAGGGTTATTCACACAATTCTTTCACCCATTCTTCATTCAATCTTGCTTAACCTTTTCCATGAGAAACCTTTCAATATATAGGAGAAGGAGAGATGGTTACATGGATGAGGATGATCCCATCAAATTTGAGAAGTCAGTAGAATGACAACTATGCGAATGCCAACTCATTTTCTAGAAGATTCCCTTCTAGAACCCTCGAGACCTCTTCTCATTTCCAAGCTTAAAAACAGGTTCGCACCCTATGTATGGAGCAGACTGCGAGAAGTTTGCACCCTAAGTATGGGTGGCCTGCGAGAATGAAGGATTCTCACACCCTAGACCATAGTCAGCCTACGAACTCATCTTAAAAATATGTTTTTGGAAGGAGACAAGAGCTACTTTTCTCAGGCAAAAAGTCCTTGTTGGGAGCTTGAATACATCACTATTGAGACATCACCAAAGTGACCAAAATCATGTGTAACAGAATGCCCCCCAAAGTATGAGGGCAAAATCTGTGACAACCGAAATACTTTGTAAACTGTGTGTGTGTGTCAGAAACCAGGAGTGCACCTAATCGGAAACCTGCAAACAACTAAGCATCTGCAAAATATAATACCAATTCTGAGGTAGGCATTCCCATACTCAGATCACAGACGGATGACATCATGAACGTAGGTCATGGCCACCAATCATACATCGTGGATCCATGCCGTCAAAATACTGCATAGCCACCAGGAATACATTGTGGATCTATGCGAGAAGATTATGGAAATGTTGTTTTGCTGCTGATATGTACTTTCCTGAAGATGAATAATAAATCTCTCTCTCTCTCTCGTTGGGTTTCCCCACATTAGGGTTTTCCCTGGCATTTGCCTAAATTTCTACGTGTTATGGGTTGTTGTCCACTGTATATTTCCGTTGCATATTTTGCTTAACAATGTGTATTTATGCTTATAGAAATTTCTGAATGTGGGTATGCATTTCTGAAATTTAAGAAGACAATTATCTCTAGATTGCTAAGTGTTTGACGAAATGTGTGAATGAAATATTTTTGATTTTGTCATTAGAAAATCTACAAATTAATCCCCAATTTTTATCAAGGTTTCCTTGTCGACCTCATCTAGGTCTAGGAATTTATTAGAGAAGTGGAATCATTCATCTTATTAGAGAAAGAGCATCGTTCATCTTATTGAAGTCTCTTTGTTTATTTTTTGAGATCTACCTCTCATTGGCATGAAATGTACTGAGCATCATGGATATACTTAGGTCATGCAATAATAAAATACATGCTCTTGCGTTTTGCCGTCTCTTTTCCTTTTGATCTTTAAATTGTTTCACATATATTAGTGTTTTATATATGATTGAATTTTCTTTATTATGTTCAATTATGTTGGGATAAATAAATGAGCCATGGAATCTATGATTATGTCATGTTAAACCTATAAGTATATTTTTGAATACATGACATACATTAAGTTTATGTTTAAAATTAAGGTTGATAACTATTTCTGGTACAACGAAGCCATTTGTTGAGTTTGTTGTTTATGAGACTAAGCYACATAATGTATATGTTGTTAGTTTGATGACTTATCATGTAATAAATGAAGTAGGATATATTATGTATTGATTGTAACCCAATTGTAATTGTAACCCAAGATGATTGGAAGAATTAATGGGCTTGAAATTAGTCATTTGTTGAGTTTGTTGTTTATGAGACTAAGTTACATAATGTATATGTTGTTAATTTGATGATTGATCATGTAATAAATGAAGTAGGATATACACAGTGAGTGAGCCTAATGATTAAGAACATGTGTTTCCTTCTAATAGGCCGAAATTTCAAATCCAAAGGGGCTAGGGTATGTATACCTCTGTAGACAACTTCACATAGTTGAGTGCCTTAATAATACACTCCATCACCAATTTCCCTACACCCCTAGGCTAAACTAATTTAATTCTTAAAACATACTTACCTATTACATTTATTAATAAAACTTTTTATAATTTAAATAAAAATAAATAAATAACTTTTAAATTGGCTTAATATTTTTTATTGAATTTGATCAATCATAAAATCTTTAAATAATGAATTAAATTGCTAACTCATTTTGATAATATTTTTAAATTGAGATATAATTTGGGTATACCCAAGGGCACTCTAGGAGAAAGTTATTTTCATCTTCAACCCTCTTGGTGTCACAAAGGTGACAAATTCTTTAGTCCCATGGTGTTTTGGGGATGGGGATTGTTCAATGCTCACTTTCACTATGCAGTTCATGAGAATTAGTTCTTATTTTAGCAATTCTTCCTTAACTACCGCCTTATAATATTTTAATTTTCTTTTATCCTCTAATTATTTATGGGGTCATAGATTCTCCTAAAATTTAGCTTGTACAATATTTTTAATATCATGAATATTCTTCTAAATAACTTCTTCTTTCATTCCATAATGATTTAGTCAAGACTTGGCATCATTATCCCATCCCCACTTGAGCCATTGGTAATTTTGGCTAGACTCTGAAGCAATTTTGGGGAGCCTCTTGTTAATCATGTTGCTTATTTGTTCTTGTACATTAAGTACCCAATCATAGTTGTGCTCTCAATGAAGGAAATGCTTGCTTCTATGAGGAGGATAGGATAGGGTGTATTTCCTTTAATTTTGAAACTACAAGTTATAAAAGTATTGTGGATGTGTTCTATCTTTCTCCACGATTATTTTCAAGCCCATAATAAGCTTTCCACCCTCCATTTATCCTTTTCTCAATGCTATACTTCCAATTGAGATTGTGATGAATATCAATCCCAAGATATTTGTACGAAGGAACTCCCTCCAAGATATTGTTGTCATATACAAAAGTTTGTTTTCTCACTGTTTACAGTCATACCTATATTGGAGCATAAGTCCTTGAGGATTCAAAGCTACTTACTAAAGTCATAGGGATTCCTTGCCATCAGAACAATATCTTCCACATTAACAATATCTTCCACATTGAGAAAAAGGATGATGAGGCAAGAATTAGTCCAACACAACCTTGTCATTTGTTTTGACCAACAACCTTGTTTGACTTCTATATCTCATTTCTTTTGACCAACCAAAGTTGCTCCTAAACTGTTCAATAATGTGTAGCGGCTCTAAGCCCTGAAGAAACTTTTAATTCTTCGACTAAACAACAAAAAATTCCTTAAATTAAAATGATAATGTTATTTTTAGTAAATATTTAATATACATTATAAATATATATATATATATATATATATATATATATATGAAAATTAATATTCATTAAACCCTAACAACAACCAGCAACGAGTGCATTATTGATATTCATTTAACCCAAACCAAACCGTTTTGCAGGTTCCTTTTTCTAATTAATTTATAATTTCATTTCACGTGGATTTGTAGATTTCCTCAATGTGATTAATATACAATTTTGTGAAATCCATAAATGGTTGAAAATAATAATTCTTTTGATTTGTTTATAAATTAATTGATTAATATACAATTTTGTGAAACCCATAAATGGTGGAAAATAATATTTTTTTTATATTGTTTATAAATTAATTAGGAAAATAATATTTTTTTTATATTGTTTATAAATTAATTAAAATAATAATAATGATATTGATTATAATTTTTCCATATTTCATTAAAAAAAAAATAATAATAATAAAACTTTGATGACTTTTAAGTTTTAGTTTAATAATGCAAATAATAAAACTTTCATAGCTTTTAGGTTCTAGTTTTCCTGCTTAATAATGCAAAACAAATTGACCAAAGTGATAGATTTTTTAATTTCATAACCAAATATCATGTAGCACATGTTTATAGCGAACTATTTAAAAACAACACTTCCAGAATTTGAATCTATCTGGACTTTGAATGAGACCTTAAAATGTTAATACTACTGTATCGATATCCACACATCAAAATCATAATCAAAACAATTAAAAACAGTAAAAATCACAAGGGCACTGTACTCCAGAGATCATTCTTCTTAGTATTTGTTGGTCCCGAGATCTCTAAGTTTATATATTAAGCATGACCGCTACTAATAGCCATTGTATTGAATTGTAATGGAAGGCGAGTTGAAAGGAAATAGTCTACTAAATCTTAATCTTCAGGTTTTAGAAACAAATGACAACCATCAATTCCAATGCTATCAATAACTACCATTCAGAATGATTAACAAAACAGTCCAACCACAAAATCAAACGACAAGCCATGGCAAGTAATCATTAATCTGAGATGCTACAGTAGATAAGTACTTATTTGCTCTTAATTATCCATGCCCGTACAGAAAATGCACTGCGTAGCCGTAACTCCAAAAACACACAGAAACAAAGAAAAAATCACGCCTGTTCATTGCATCGCCAGGAGTTCTGCTAGATCTGAAAAAATAATAACAATTTTATTGACTGACCTATATCGCCTGGAGAAACCTAGGCTGATTGAACGAGCTGAGTGGAGTTTTCAGGGCAATCAAATCCACAGCCGCATTCCGGGCTTTCATTGAAGTTAGTAACAGGAAAAGAAGCAGTATATGATCCTGCGTAGAAATTCAAGTACTCGCCATCCCGGACCACTCTTTCGATGCTTAAATCGTAGTTCTGCACCTTGACGGTGACGCCCTCGAGGTCCTTGATGATATCAGTGTGGATCTTGCCCTTAAATTTCCTCTCGTAGTAGAGATGATAGGAGTCCACGGTGAAACTGCAGGAAGAGTACAAGTACACTTTGAACTTACCATCGAGGTGATGCAGTTTGTATTTCTTCACACTGGTAGGCAGAAGTCCGACGGGGAATCCGTGTTTCTCCAATTCTTCGTAAGCCGTCTTTTTCGACTCACAGTGCTGAATCCAACAGCAAGAGCATATCAATATCAAAACAGCAGCAATCAAGCTACTGTTGCTGCATGTGACCGCCATCGTTCTTTTTAAAGTAGGGAGAAAGGACTAGCAAGAGGAGAAAGATACCAAACTCGTTGCAGGTTTGGGATTAGAAGTGATTTTTATATGGGAAGAAAGAAAGGGGGCTAGGGTTAGCTAATAGATATTATTATACACTTAAATTTTAATTACAGTTCCCCATCTCTATCCGCCAGTCATGTTTCAACCACTGTTCTCCGCTTACCATTCTCATCGTGAGCCGAGCCTAGTTGCAGTAGTACACTTATTGGGAATGGGTAGATTTAATGAGCTTTTTTAATTATAGATCAACATTTATTTACCACCTGTAGGTTTGGTCGCACGTTATTTACCACCTTTAAAGCTCGGTGGCAAGTTATTTATCACCGCTTACCATTTTCATCGTGAGCCGAGCCTAGTTGCAGTAGTACACTTATTGGAAATAGGTAGATTTAATGAGCTTTTAATTATAGATCAACATTTATTTACCACCTGTAGGTTTGGTAGCACGTTATTTACCACCTGTAAAGCTTTGTGGCAAGTTATTTACCACCTGTAAGTTTGGTGGGATGTGTGGATATAAACGTTCACGCACTTCACCTTAACAGGCTTCACCTTAAACCCTGTTAGGGCAGCATTTATTGGGTAATGGAGCGCGTGGGTGGACCACTTTTTGATACCTCCGACTGTTAAGACAGCATTTATTGGGTATGTGGAGCGCCTCTTGATACCTCAGACCTGTTGATGTCTTCCGGCAGTTTTTTGCAGTTTTTTGTTGGGACTTACGACGATTTAGGATGTATAATATAAAGGGAGAATATTTTTTTTGTCCACAGTTTTCGAACTGGTGACTTTAATATCACAGAGTTACTTAACAGCACACTCCCTCATCGAACATCACAGAGTTGCTTAACAACACACTTGAACATCACAAAGTTGTTTAACAACACACTCCCTCAAAGACTGCCCTACACCTAGAAGACAATACAAAGCGAAAATATTACAATAACCAATAAATATAATAAAAATATATTTATATTTTCAGCGATGTGTTTAGTTTAAATACAATAAAAATATATTTGTGTTTTCAGCTATGTGTTTAGTTGATGGTCTTCCACAGTTTTTTTTCATAACACGCTATGCCTAAGTTTTTCACCATGTATCCACTTTCAAACCTTTTTCTTTTCAATTCTTGAGAGGTGTGGGAGTTTTTTCCATGTATGCAACCTCAAATTTATGTAAATAAAAAAACATGTATCATTTATGTAGTTGCAGTTAGAGCAAGATGGTATAGAGAACATAGAGGAGAGGAGAAAACAATCTTATAGACACAACATCATCAATATCAAAGTCAACATCAAACAAAGAGGTTAGCAACAAATGTTCTCTGCATTTTACATTCATCTATCCATTAAATAGATGGATTTTAAATTGCATGTGTGCACATGTCTGTGTGCATGCTGAATTGTGCCCTTATCTGTTGATTTAAATTGCATATGTGCCATTAGATTCATATCATACGGATTTAAAATAAATTTCTCCTGCTTAAAATTAATTTTGCCTCTACATAATCGTGCATGATCTGTTCTTCTTTTAAGCAATTGCTAGATTTTGCCTCTACATAATCGTGCATGAACATATGTTCTTCTTTTGAGCAATTGCTAGTTGTTTTTGTGTGATGAAGGAGGGCGCACAACAACATGCATTGTAATAACCCCTCTAGGATTCTCACCAACAGGAGCTATAGACTCTGCATAAGTTTCAAATCATTGACAGTTTTTGGAGTATTATCCTTGTCTTGAGGCCAATGAATCAGTAAAATTTCTTTGAGAAAGCCAATGGTGAACACATATAGGTTAATGGTGAAAGAAGATAGGTTAATCTGAATCTGTAATATTTCAGCAATTGCTCTTTTTTAAACATTTTATTCTTAAGTCAATCATTGCTCCCTCTTTATGGTTTTTATTATATTTATGTTGACATGGACACATATATTATTAGCTCCTCAACAATCTAAACAAAACATTATTATAGATTGTGCTTCAGCTCTTCATCTTAAATTTGCACACATACTCCTCTTCCGGTTGCCAATTGGCTCTAGATTGATATCATTACTGCAGGAAATCATGCAAAACCGAATAGAATCCAAATTACTGATAGAATTATTATTATCTCGAACGGCCTGTGTTTAAAGGGTAACACCTTGATTTTGAATCAAAATAGAATTATTATTATAGTAAAACCAAAAACGATATGCAATTGTGTATCTTTATTAGTCCCTGCCCTTCTAGCTGGTTGGGACTATTGTAATTGTTTTTGTCTAATGCTATTAGTTTGGCACCCAAACCTATGAACTTTGATTGTTTTAAAGCTAAGTTTTGGAGAATTTATACATTTTTCATTCTATTTTAAAAAATAAAATAGGTTTAAATTTTGAGGCTTATTTGGCCTCTTTCCTAAACACAACTCTTCATTGTCCATAAATTCCTTACTTTTAAGGACAAATTTAAGTCTTAATTTTTTCCAAAAAATAATGTTAAAAATGAATCTAGCATTACTCATTGACATTAAATGTTTGTTCCATGCATAAACCTTATCTCATAGTGCATTTTCTCAACTTCCACGTACATGCTAACTCTACCACAC
>ML798391.1:506402-526579 GCA_009831015.1 Picea engelmannii | reverse complement strand
CAGTTATTTAACTACTGTGCTAGTATATATAACAAATGCTGCATATGGTACCCGCGGATTTCCTCTGCTCTCTATAAATACCAGAAATGTTTCCTTCAATCAATAATCATAGCAACATCATCGGAGTTTCGTTTTCTGCTTGATGATGTGACGCAAAAATGGTTGTTGGCGACAACTGTGGCGAGGGCTCCCATGGTCGGCGAAGGCCCCTCTCGCAAAGACGGCCGGTGAAGGCCACCATTGCCGCTTCTCTTCTGTGCTCCATGTCTTCCGTGGCCTCAGGCATGACGTCTTCTGTGAAGAAATCCTTCTCACGCAGTTCATCCTTTGATGCTTCGCACTCAACTTCCTCTTGACATGCCGAAATGTATGCTTTGGGTTGAGGGTATGATAATTTGCAATCCAAATAACTTCTGTTCATATTGTTATTGATTTTGTTGTCAACAAACGCAAAACATGCCTGCAAGAGAAAAATTGTGTAAGATTAGTATAATTAGTGAAATTAAAACTAGCACAACCGCTAATTCACGGCTGGTGAACACCAAAAAGAATCGGCTGGTAATCTCCGCGCAGTAAAAATCTCCCGCGTACTTTAAAAAAACCTTAATTGACACAGTAAAAACGCCAGGTCGAGGAAAATCCATGGCCCAATAAATAGTTAAAAAATAATCCTAATTGACATATTAAAAATGCAAATCCATGGCGGAGCAAATGATGTAGTAAATAATTTGATTTGTCGAACTAATTTTACTAATGAATCTCAGTAATAATTAAAAGTCATATTTTCACATACAAGGAAGATAATCTATAAAATCTTGACATATAAATGGTTGAGCTTCATTTATCTGGTGTTAATATTTTAATTTTTGTTAATCATTTACGTGGCAATCAGTTAGCTATTAAAGTAATTTTTAAATATGATTATGTAAATGTAAAAAAGTAAACACATAAACGATGTCTTTATAATAGCTAGAAAGTTAATGATTGAAATCGCAACCATTTATTTTGTGTAACTACTAAGAATATTCCAGCCATATTTAATCTTGTCCATAGAAAACTTATTAACCCCTATTAAATCTGCCCATTGTCAATAGGTGTACGCCTTTCAGCGTAAATATACATGTAGTTTCTCTTGGTTCAAGAAATTCTAGAGATGGTGACTTGTTGTTGTTGCTTCATTGCTATTGCTGGATACATGAAGAGTATCAATTTTATTCATTAGAATGAAAAAAATATGTAAAAAAAATTGTGAATATATTCAAGAAATGAGTTTGAATTTAGTTGCTTCAGTTATTGTTTTCACTTCCCCAAATTGTTCATTTTTGTTCAAAATTGTTCAAATAGTGTTCAAATTTATTCAAGAAGGCACGGAGCTTGCAATTGAACAATTAGCTACCTTCAATGTTGTGATAAACAACCCATCCCTCCTCATGTACAAAACAAAATTTACAAAGCTTTGTGAGAAACAAAATTTTTCAGTTTTTTAAACAAATTTTGTCTCCCCTCCTCTTAAATTACCCATAACAATTTGCATTTGTAATAGGCGTTGCAAGGATTTTTCCCTCGAAAAGATGTACTCAGATGTAATTTATGTGTCTGGATCATAAGGTTCATTCCATAGGCTGATTATTATTCTCCATATATAAAGGTGATATGGCCTTTTCTATTCATCTATACATTTTATTTATTCTGAAGTCTTGTTGAGTGAAGTATATGTACTCTGCTTCAGATTTATTCAGTGATTTATTTTTTAATAATAAGACAAGAGTTTTCATTTTTTTGCAGTTTATGTCTTCATTACCTGAGATTTCATATCAATATATTCAGAAATCAATATATTCATAAAAAGTTAGAAGGCTAAAATAAAGAAAAACTTGCATTGTTAATAACAACAATTGTTTGGTCAAGGCTGGCTAATATACTTCATCTAAAACTATCCTTAAAAAAATGTTAAGTTGTTGTAAATTTTACAATCAGGAAACAATTCGAGCAGTTTGTGATTGCGCCACAAATGGTGCAGAATTCATGAGCTTTCGGTAACAACTCTCAAACTGAAGCAGGGACTTGCTGCCTTGCAACTACCCTTGTTTATTTAGGGACAAAATAATAAAGAGAGTCCAGCAAGGTCTCTTCATGATAGAATTTAGCTTTTGATAAAATGGCATTTTAATTTCCCTTTTTCAGTTTTTATTTTTAGTTTTAATCTAAATGTTTAATTTCTCAGTTTTTATTTTTGGTTCTAGTCTAAATGTTTTACATTTTTTTTTTGTATTCTTTGAGACTATTACCATGGGGGTGATCGCTGGAAAAATGACAATCTATAATTAAATCAGAGGTCATTATCACCACAGCCAGATTCACTCCCATTCACATCTTTTCTTTTGTGAACAAATTAGGTTGACCATCCTCCTGCTTTGTTCACAATATGAAGTTGAGAAGTCACATTTTGTCTTTTTGGAATATAACAGTATGAACAAATCACATTTTGTTGTATATATTTTTGTTGGTAATGGTTTTATTTGACATATCAAAAAATGGGATACAATAGTATGAACAAATCACATTTTGTTGTACTCTGGTTTCTTTGAAACTGGTTAATGATATTCTTCCTAAACGTCAAACTAAAAATAAAATCCTCCAACATAGACAATCAATCTATAAAGCAACATCGACAGATCAGCATACCTCTCCTTTCATTAATCATGTTTACGCTGCAGGGTGTGAAATATGGTTTCATGGTCCTACTCTTTGTGATTGTTATGGCTACGCTTTTCTCTCACCTAAAATTTCAAGAGGAGGAGCTTTAAGTCGCTAGCGTTTACCACCCGTGTTTGGTTCACACCATTGAATTATAAGAAAACAAATAACTCATAAGGTGGGATTTAAGTCTTAACGTTTACAACCCTTGTTTCGGTTCACACGGTTGACTTATAACTCAAAAGAGAACGCACTAAGTGGACATTCAAGTTGTCTAATCTTAATCGTTAATGTTTTCATTTTATTCATTAATTTTTTTTTTGAGATAGTTGGTTGGATTTCCTTTCCACATGACTTCGTTATTGGTTGAAATTTAATCATATGAATATTTGACATAGAGAAAAATGTCCTTTGATTATTCCCTTTCTTCCTTATTTTTATCTTCATTGAAGTCAATCTTCCTTTGGTTTTGAGTAAAGTCAATTTCTATTAGAGTTTTACGAGGGTTTATAAGCACAAACCCTAGTCCATGTTATACTACTCATTTTGTTTTGAATTAAAATCTTCAATGGAGTATTAAATTATATGTAGGGTTTAATCTATAGTTAAATTTTGATTTAAATTAGATTTAATCTATAATTTAATTTATAGTTAAACTTTAAATTTAATTTAATATATAGTTTAAATTTAATATAGTTTAAATTATAATTTTATTAGGGTTTAATTTATAATTTAAATTAGGGTTTAAATATATAATTTAAATTTAAATTAAATTAAACTAGGTTTAAATTTAAATTAAATTAAATTTAACTTAACTTAAATTAAATTAGTTTAAATTAAATTAGGTTTAATATATACTTTAATTTAATGTATTTTTTATAGATAAATCTAAACATTAAATTAGGGTTTCAGTATAGATTAAATATTAATTTAAATATAGTTAAACACTAATTTAATTTGGATCTACAGTAAAATTAAATTAATTCTATAGTTAAACTAGGGTTTAATATATAGTTAAATTATAGAGTTTAATCTATAAAAAAACATGTGTCCTTAGGCTGCCAGCTATTCTGCGAATTTAGCAGAAACCAGAATAATTGGTAGCCTTGGATATCCATGTCAAAAAGAGGTGGACCACCATCTGCTCTACCTGGAGGAAACGATGATGGGTGGCGGTCTGTGGTCTTTACAAAACTGAAATTGAAATTAGATTGAATATTAAAGAGTTTGAACTCACTGAACACCTAGCCAGAACCTGAATTGCTAACCAAAACCAGAAAGAACTCCAAGCCATGCAATTACCCATTGGCACCAGAAGTAGCCTTGTCAGGGTCTTCATTGTTTGGTCCATTCCGAATTGGCAGAGCATAAGGTCTTGCACACGTCGAACATCTTTTCCCTGTTGGTGCATTGGAGAAAGCTTCGTACATCATATCTATGCGTTGGTGCATGAGTGTGCCACAATAGGTGTGGTCTACCCTGTGGCTTCTCAGGTCAAACACCAAATCTAATTATTCTAGGTGAAAGAACGACGGGGGGGGGCATGCCATTGTTATGGTGCAATCGAGATAGGAGGTGGCGCAAAGACCTTGCCACCTTCCTTCGTCGTGCCACTTGGACCCTCTGCAACCTTGCTTGTTTCATCCTGCATTCCATCCTTTGGTCCTTCCTGGTGCTTCGTCGTCGCGCTCCATCCCTGTGCTCCTTCCTTCTTCCCGGGGTCCTCTTCTCTCGTAGTGGCTCTGGAAGGATCATAGCCCACTAAAAGTGTGGCATCCTGAGAGGCCATATGGAGGAGTTCCTCCGGGAACTCCTCCTCAACGAAGCAGATGTGGAACTCCTCCATTTTTTCCTCCATGGTGTTTGGTGTCATGGTGAGCCACTGTGGCTGACTTAGTGCCTTCCACTGGGAAGCTGCTTGGAGGTTGCCAATTCTCTTGCACAATGAAGAGAAGAGACTCCAGAGGAATCTGTATGGGTTCCTCTGGTGTGACCTCCTCCACATAAGTCATTGAAGGTGACCAGGACATCCCTCCTTTACGTGTTGTCTGAATTCTCTGAGTGCGAGCCATGGAGAGCACCCACTCTAGCCTCCGTTGTCGCCTCTGTCTCAAATCCAGACTATACCAGGTAGGGCCTCGACACGACTTGCCTCTCTCTCGTGGCATCGAGAAGGTCACTTTAATGGCGAAATTGCATGAGGTTTGGCAATGGCTATACCAGAGAACTAAATTGCTTACCTGGTGCAGGTCGAAGGCGAAATGGAGAGGGTTGGTGCAATGTTGGGTGATAACGATGAGGTGTGACATGAAGGCTTCCATTATCTCCCCCTAGGCATTGAATTTCCTTGTCATTAGTCTGTTCACGCAAGGGAGCAGTCCCATGGCTTTTGGCCAACAATTATGGCAGGCTCCCATACTTAATGGAGAGGGGATGGGAGCCAACTTGCCATATTTATGGCTTGGCCTAGCCTGGTGTGACATGGATCTTGTATGCTACGTGTCACACCATCCGGGGTGAGTTTAATCTATAGTTAAATCCTAATTTAAATTAGATTTAATTTATAGTTTAATTCAATTTAATCTTTAGTTAATGTATAGTTTAATTAGGGTTTAATATTTAGTTTAAAATAGGGTTAAATTTAATCTATAATTTTATTAGGGTTTAATCTTTATTTTAAATTAGGGTTTAATCTATAGTTTAAATTAAGGTTTAATCTAACGTTGAAAAATTCTAAAAAAAAATATTTAGATTAACCCTTGTAACAACAAACCATAAGTCCATGTTATACTACCAATATTGTTTTGCATGAAAAACTTCGATGAAGTCTTAAAATGTGGTTATCTTCTTTAGTTTTTATCTCTACGGTTTAATCTATAGTTAAATACAACCTTAAATTAGGGTTAAATTTAATTTGTAGTTTATTTAGGGTTTAATCTTTAATTTAAATTAGGGTTTAAATATATAGTTTGAATTTATTTAGATTTAATCTATAGTTTAAATTATATTTAACTTATAGTTTAATTTAATTTAGTTTATAGTTAAACCCTAAGTTAAATTTAATTGATAATTAATATATAGTTTAATTAAGGTTTGATATATACTTTAAATTAGGGTTTTATCCATAGATATATCTAAACATTTAATTAGGGTTTCACTATAGTTTAAGGATAGATTAAACACTAATTTAAATATATTTAAACTCTAATTTAAATTGGATCTTTATATTCTCCCTTTTTCCTTTCATTTGTATCAGATCCATTTAAAAATTGAACTTTTCTACATGATCTTGATCCCAAAAACTTCAGCTGCTTATTTAGTTAAGACTGACAAGTATAGCTAATGCTTGCAGACTACGTATTGACATAGCCATTTTTACAAAAAATTGGATTGATTTCAGAGCTTACATCTTCTTTTCCTCAGAAGTTGGTGCTAGAGTTTCTTCAGAGGGCATCTCCATAGCAACGTTCAAATCTGGGGGGATCGGGGATTCTCTGTTCTCGCCTTCTTCGCTGCTGCTTTGACCTTCCACTTCCTGAGCTCTGGTTCCTTGATCTTTCTCGAGCCTCTCCCCTTGGCTTCTCAGATAGTCCACCTTGTCCTGGAGTTGACTGATCATGGCTCGGTGATGGGAGAGAGTTTCCAGGGTGAAATTTAAGGTGATGCTATGAGAGTCTAAGCGCATAGCTAGGTGTTGGGTGGTGAGGAAATTATCACCCACCGTTTCCTCCTCTTAGTCTTCCTAAGCTCGACGTTATTCCATGTTGGTTGTGGCTCTGATTAACATTGAATTGATGAGGAATTTATTGTACTCTTCTCCTGCATTGTCCCTTCTTCTGCCTTGAGTTTGCAAAGGTTGTTGAGCTATGAACGAGAGTAATATGACGAGTTGGTTCAAGTCGATCGATTAAGATTTCTTCCTTTTCCTATTCCTCTGAGTGGATATTGTTCTCTGGCTTGCCCTATTAAGATATTTTTGCCTTCCTCTTCTCTTGCCATTATCTTGAATTGTGGCCTTCCCTTTTTCTTTACCTGTCCAACCGATTCTGTAATTTGCACCTTGGCTTGGGGGAATTGAACTCTTCATGTATCGTATGAGTTTGTTTGCATCTCTTTCCCTCTTGTGGGTTTCTAAATAATGGATTGAGCACTGATTATCCTGAATTTCCCATGCAACATCCTTTCTTGTTAGTGTAAGGTGAATCCTCTGGAGTGTGAATTGTTGCCGTGAATTGTTCCACCTGCTCTGAAATCTTACCTCTGTCTTATCCTCGATTGTTTGCATGAGTGGCATTAATGAGAGGATATGGGGGGGGGGGGGGGGGNAGAGCACGATGTTGATGATCTCACTTGCAGGATCCCACAAGGGATTGACTTGTTGTTGCACGTAAGTTCCATGTCTTTATGAATCAACGTACAAATTTCTTCATTTGTGGATTTAACGTTCTACCTTGGCCTCCCAGGAGTTTTGGGAGTTTGTCCATATCGGATTCTGCACTGAATCACTCTGTGTGCGTGGTTGTTGGGCGAGTGTACAATTTGTATGAGCTAGATCATTAGGGGTTATGGGGGGACAAGGAACGTGGACTTTCCTTTGATTTCCAGGTTCCCTTTACCTCTGCCTATTTCTTTGTTTTCCTAATCGTCAACTCTCTAATTGTTGGCATGACGGATGTGGTAGGAATGGGTGTTCTTTGAATTGATAGTATCCCTGGTCATATCAATGATTCTTTTGAGCGTAGAGTTTTTTGAGTTGGTGTTCTTGAAAAAATACTTGATGATCATTTTAGAGTCCCCTATTATGATTAGCTTTTTAATTTGGCATTCACTCGCAATTTGGGTCCCTTTCAGAAGAGCATAAGCCTCAGCCTCATTGTTTGTGGTGATGCCTAGGTTCCAAGAATAAGTAATCTTCCTTTGTCCTCTAGGGATAAAAAGAACCCCGCCCGCACTTGCCTCCCCTAGGTTCCCTTTAGAAGCACCATCAAAGCTTAGAACATGATTTTTTTGTGAATTTAACCAGGTTGTAAAGTCTTGAGGACTATACTGAAGTTGCAAGCATGAAATTTTTTTTGTCATACGAGGAGGGAAATCTTGTAGGTTGAGTTTTTTTAGCCAAGCTTCTTCATCTGTTTTCATCGAGGCCCCTGTGAGAGTGAATGTTTTCTTGAATGACAAGAATTCACTAAGTTGACTGATGGCATTTATCGCTATTGCTAGGGGGGAGATGATCTTTCCTTTGAAAATTATTTTGTTTCTTGCCAACCAAATCTGCCAACAGAAAAATTTGATCGATGCCTTCCAAGCTCGACTGAACTTCGATTTTCCCTGGAGAGAACCATTGTATTGTTTTGCCCATTTTCCTATTAGGCTTTTGATGTTTGTAGGCTTGGAAAAATGGGGGGGTAATTCCTGATAAACACTATTCATCACCTGAATGGTAAAGTTTCAATCTAGGAACAGATGGTTAGAGCTTTCCACGCTATTTGTACACAGTGCACACCTGAACGAGCCCATAAAGCCTCTTTTATTCAAATTTTCCCATGTTAGAAGTTTTTTGTGGACCAGTGGCCAACAGAAGATGTTAATTTTTGGGAGGCTATTTGGGTTCTAGATCTCTTTCCAAATGGCCGATTTGGGTGGGATACCACTGTCTTCTAGGAGCTGCTTGTATCTTGATTTTATAGTATACCCCTCTTTCCCACAACTTTTGTCATCCTTTTTGTTGAGGTGGACTCGAGCGGATCCAGAGATTTTTTGGAGGAACTATTTGGCTTCTTCTCTCAATAGGGGAGTGACTTCCCCTAGATTCCAACTTTCCCAATTTCCATTTGGGTGCCAATTTGAGATGTCTAAGAGGGTGTATTTTCCTTCAGAGGATAACCAATGTTTGAGTTGATTCAATGAGGGGATTTTTGAGAGGATCCCACTCTCTGAGTAATTTTCCTCCCAGATCTTGATATTTTTCCCATTTCCTAGGTCCCAGTTCAGGTGGGTTTGTATTAGTGGGACATACGCCCAGATGAGCTTCTAGATAGGTGAGCCTGCTTTTCCAAGGTCTACTTCTTCCACACATTTTTTTCTGTTTGTGGTCATGTACTTGTTGCAAAGCACTTTCTTCCACCATTCCTTTCCACTTGTGATGATTCTCCAGATTGCCTTTGCTCCTAGAGCTAGGTTTAGCTTTTTGGGATCTCTTATTCCCATCCCCCATTTTATTTTGAAGCAGAAGTAGTAGCCCAATTTTCCATATGGATTTTTTTTTCATTATCCATGCCTCCTTGCCATAGGAATTTCCTTGTTCTTTTGGCCAATTCTTTCTTGATTCTAGTCGGGGCATGGAGAGCTGAGAATTGGAAGATTGGGAAGGATGAGAGGACTGATTTTATTAGTACAACCCTTCCTATTGGGTTTAACCATGTGGCTCCCCATATTTCAAATTGATCTTTTAACTTTTGGAGGATTGCCTGCCATGCCTCCCCAGGTAGGGCTTTGATTCTTATTGGCGTTCCTAAATACTTGAAGTATTTCCAATCCATTATGAAGTGGAATTGGAGGATGTGGGAAATTCTTATCATTGTTCCTGCTTTTACATTCCAAGCATAGATCTGGCTCTTAATTTTGTTAATGAGTCATCCTGAGGCTTGTTCATACTGGTCCAAGACAAGTTTAAATCTTTGGGCCATTATTTAGGAAGCTCCTCCAAGGAGAAGGGTGTCGTCGGTGAATTGAGAGTTGTTGATCCTTTTGACACTCCTCACAATTTTTAGTCTTAGGATATTTCTAGTGATCCTTTCTTGCTCCAGTCTTCTATTTAGATTTTTTTTCATTATTATATACGTCATCAGAGATAGAGGACATCCTTATCTGAGACCTCTTGAGGCTTGGAAGAACATTGATGGGCGACCATTGAGAAGAGGAGTGATCCACGGGGACAAAATATAGGCTTTGATCCAGGATATAAAGGAGATTTTGAAGCCAAATTTTCTTAGCAGTTCATAGAGAAATTCATGCTTTACTCTATCGAAGGCGTTTTCCATGTCGATTTTAATGATCATTGTTTTTCTTTATTCATTACACTGGTATGGATTGCTTCTTGGACCAGGATTATGTTGTCCCAAATTTGTCTTTCAGTCATGAAACCCCCTTGATTTGGGAAGATAATTCTTGGAAGAAGGTGCTTAAGCCTAGAGACAATAATTTTGGTAAGAATTTTGTAGGATACACTACAAAGGGATATGGGGAAAAAGCGATCAAAAGTGTTTGCATTTTTTTCTTTGGGTATCAGCGCCTAGAAGAAGGTGTTAGTGGCTCCTCCTATCTTGCAATTCGTATGGACATATCTAATCATGCGAAGTAAGTCCTTTTTGATGATTCCCCAACACTGTCTGTATAAGTGGAGGGTAAACCCATCTGGCTCGGGAGCTTTATCTGGGTCGAAATGGAATACTACCTCTCTAACTTCCTCTTCAGTGACTGTCTTTAACAATTCCTGATCATCCTGGTCCATTATTAGTTGAGGGATCAACTCCATAAACTTATCCTTTGGTCTTTATTGTCTTCTCCATCCTGTGTTTAGAGGGTTTTGAAATGAGAGGAGGATTCATTTTTTATCTCGTTGAAAGAGTTAATTATCTCCCTCGAGGATTTTTTGATTCTTCAATTGAGTTTCTATGATGTCTTGATTTGGCTTGTTTATGAAAGAAGGAGGTGTTTTTGTCTCCATCTTGGAGCCATGAAGATTTGGAATTTAGTCTCCATTCCCTTTCTTAGTTGTGAAGTGCCCTTAAGTAGTTCTGGAAGTGTATTTTTTCCTGCTCCAGGTGCTCAGGTTGGACTTCCTTGGCTTCAATATCCATATGAATCTCTTCTAATTTCTATTTTTGTCACTTTACTTCTTCCTTTGTGCTAAGGAAGGAGACTTTTGCCCAATCCTTTAAAGCTTGTTTTATTTTTTTAAATTTTTTCTCCCAAATATACATTGGGGTTCCGTTCACCCAAGTAGACCAGGATGAGGAGATTAAGGGGAGAAAATATGGTGAGTCCATCCAGAGGGGATTAAATATAAAGGGATGGGACCGAGGTTTTCAGCCTTCACCAAGGTGAGACCTATGGGGTGGTGATTTGAGATTCCCCAAGGGACAATTTGGGAGGTAATGACAAATGGGAGGAAAAGGAGAGGGTTGTGGATAAGGAAGCGGTCTAGTCTAGTGGTTATGTGTCCCACCCCTATCCTTTTATTATTCCAGCTGTATTTTCCTTTAAAGGGATTGACGTCAAAGAGATCGAGATCCGAGACCGGATCCTCCATATTTTCTCTAAACCAATCTCTTACAGTGGATCCCCCCTTTTTCTCCCCTTGGTGCAGGGTGGTATTGAAATCCCCGACTATTATGCAGTTTTCTTGAGCATACAAATATTTTAGTTTCATTAGTGTTTCCCAACAATCTTTCTTTTCCCTAAAGTTGTTTGGCATATAAACATTGCATATAGGATAGATAATACTTGTTTGGAGGTGCTTTAGCTTTACCAACATCCAATGATTTGAATCCAGTCTTTGTTCCTTGAATATTTGAGTGTTTCATACTGTACAGATCTCGCCTGAGGTGCCTCTTGCACTTAGCACCGCTTTGCTTCTAGGATTCCATATTTGTTTCATTTCTCTTAGGGCCTTGTCACCCAAGAGTTTCATCTCCTGAATTAAGAGGATTTGGGGCTTTTTTGTTCTGATTAGTTTTCTCTTTGCCTCTTTTTTTTCTATGTGGCCTAGTCCTCTACAATTCTAGGAGACTACCTTCATTACTTATTATTGTGCTTTGTATCCCCTCCTTTCAAGGGGTGAGACTACCCCTTTTCTAGATGGGATTTTCCATTTTTCTCTTCTTTCCTAAGGATTTATTCCAGCGTTGGTTGGGTTCCTAAATATTTGTCCTAAGTGGTCGCTTTCTCTCTTCTAGCTTTATTTGTTTTTCTTCCTGCTTTCTTGGTTGGAACAATCTTTGGAATTTCTACTTCCATTTCTTCTCTAGATTCTTCTTGGTTGTCTTCTTCCTATGCTTGATGGCTGACTAGATGTTGGGGTTCTGGTTCATTTTCCTGGATCTCAATGACCGCGTCTGGGTCTTGAGTGTTTTCTTCTGTGTTTTCCTTGGAGCTGATCAACTCTGGATCTGGGCTTTCCAAGGATTCATTTTTTTTTTTGCTTCTTTCGGCTTCATCTTCGATCTGTATTGTAGATTTTCCTTTGCTTGGCGAGGGGGGTACAAAGTTTCTTTTTTGTTCTGGTTGCAGGTTCCCTAGTCTATTCGTTGTTCTTTTACGTTTTTATTGTTTCCATTGTTCAAATGCCTTATTTTTTGGATGCTCCTGGGCCACCTTGGGGAAAATTTTGGCAAAGTGACCATATTCATGACAATATTTTCACTTGAATGGGAGTTGTTCATAGTGCACCGTTTGGATGTAAGTCCAACCATCCAGAATGAGATGTATTACTTTTCCAAGCCATTTTTCCAGATCCACTTCAACACATAGCCTTGCATAAGATTGTAGAGCCTCTCATGCTTCATCTCGATCAATGAACCTTCCTAGGGCGTTACCTATGTTTTTTATTGTTTCGTCATTCAAATAGTGTAGGGGTAGGAAGGAGAGCCTAACCCATACTATAACAACAGAAGGGATATCGTTCTCTAGACTGAAGTCTAGTTTCCATTTTTTCAGGTGCATCCCTCTGGTCCCCATGAAATATGGGCCATTTTAGAAGATCATATCGTGGTCTTCTTTATTTTCAAATAGAAAAACATAGAAGCCCTTTCCACAAAATGTTGTAGAGAGTTGTCCTTTAATTGTTTTCCTCCAATTTTGGTCTATCCATAGAGCCATAGTTTTGGGGGACGACTAGAGTCCTGTAAACTGTCATGCTAAACCGTTTTCAACCACTCGAAGAGCAAATGGTTGCGAAGAGGTGGAGTGGACCTTCACCTTTGGGATTTCTTCTATCCTTTTGATGAATCGAGAGGTATGCGCTCCCTTAGTAGACTTTGAATAAGAAGACATCAACGTCTGAAACATTGCAAGGTCAAGTGGCAGTGGGGGTTGGGGGGGTTCCTCGAGCCCGAGGCCATGGCGGCTGGCGTTGAGAACCCTAGGACCTGTCAAGGGAATCTTGAGGAGCGCTTCTAGACAGTCATATATGAATCCCACAATTAAATTGTTGTTAATAGTGGAAGTCAATCTCTTTAACTCTATTTATATTTTTACCATGTATTTTATGGATATATTCTCAATACAAAAATTAATAGCAATTTTAAAAATAGATTTTATTTGGGGATTTTTTATTTTGTATATAATATTTATATTCATCAAAAGTTTAGTTATAAAAAATGTAAATATTAAAGAAAATCGTTATCAATATTTTATTTAATATTTTACTTTTCATGTGTATTCATGTTGTTTAGATTATACATACTACATCTAATCATTGTTATATTTTTCTCAACAAGGGTTATGGACAACATACAATTTTCAAAATTTAGTTGGGCTCTATATCATATTGCCAAACATGAGGAATACTTTACTCTTTTAAAAAGTATCATTTCTACCACAACTGGTACAGAGTGCCACATATTTGACAATACACTCTATTTTTTGTTAAGGGTGAAGAATTCACCATTACAACTACAACATATTTGTGAAAATATTGGTGTTGATGTAAATTCATCTTGGGTGTGTCATGGACTAGTATAGTCTTTGTATAGTTGTTGAATAAAATTGTGGTGAACATTCAAAAGTATTTTCTTAATATATATTTTAATTTCATGTTAAGATCAATTTCTGAAATATGAAAATATAGTATGAACTTTTCCATTAAAAAATCTATATACTTCATTTTTTTAAACATGCAGTTTAGTAAATTCAATAATAAAATAATTATACATTGTATACTTATTTAGAAATTTTCATTTCATGTATTGTTAACTTTATATATATATATATATATATATATATGATTTAGTTAAATGCCCTTATAGAAAGAATAAATCATCATATGCAATGGATATATATATATATATATATATAATATTTTTTTTATCAATGTCTTTAATGTGTATAATTTATTGAATGATTTTTTTATCAATGTCCTTATCACAAGTATAATTCATTATTTGCAAAGTTGAAGATAATTTGCTATCAATGTCCTTAGAACAATATAAATAATTGTCTATAAAGTAAAAGATGATTTGTAATATACCAGATATAAAAAGTATGCAGAACAAAAATAAATGCTAGAAATAGAAGAATAACAACAATATAACCAGAACAATTACCACAATAACACTGAAATGATATAAGAATAACAACAAAAATAACACTTTGATTTTGAAAGAAATGTTCATGGGCCTCTTCGAGGGGGCAACCTCTAGTTGAGAAGAGCTCTATTACAATAATATCCAAGCTAGGGTTCTCATACCCTTGACTCCTATTTATACTAAATATGTCTATCAAAAGAAACATCTAGAGGAAGATCCTTCTAGAAGTGGAAGCTTCTATTAGGTCTTCTTACATTCAACTTATTCTATTTTATTGCAAGGCCTTATTAATATTGACCTTTATTAAATTTGAGTATATTGTTCTACCTATGTGTGGGTTAGGACCCTAACATGTCCTCCCCCTTAAAAACAACCTTGTCCTCAAGGCTTGAGATGTGTAAATTGCTACAAAATGGTAGTTGGTTCCCAAGTGGCATCTGCTAGAGTTGTATCTTTCTATTGGACGAACACCTCCTGGATGGTTCTCTGACACAGGCGATGCTCACGCTAGTCCAAAACTGCTTGTGGATGTAGCCAAATTGATCCTTCTTTGGCTAACTTAGGAAAGTTGGTTTGAATTTGGCACTTAGTTTCAATCACCTTCTTTAAGCATGAAACATGAAAAATAGGATGTAACTTCGAATGAATGGGAAAATCTAACTGATAGGCTACTTGTCCCACACAATTGATTACAGTATAAGGACCATAAAATTTGGGCGCTAGCTTCTGAAAATGCTCAACCTTGAGGGAAGTTTGTTTGTAAGGTTGCAGTCAAAGAAATACATGATCCCCTTTTGCAAATTGATGTTCAGAGTGACCTTGATCTACTTGTTGCTTCATGTGATTCTATTCCATGACCAAATTCTCTTTGAAGGTACAGAGAATAGCCTCTCGAACTGTAAGTGTTTGGTCAACCACCTGGACCTTCAAGACACCAGGTAAGTATGAGAGAACTGAAGGTGGCTTTTGTCCATATACCACTTCAAAAGGAGTCATGTGTGTAGCTGTATGGTGTGAAGTGTTGTACAACCATTCAGCTAGGGGTAACCATTGAGCCCACTGATTTTTATTTTTCAGGGAAAAACACCTCAAATATGTTTCCAAACACTTGTTGACGACTTCTATTTGACCATCAGTCTGGGGATAATAATCTATGCTGAGATGCAATTGGGTGCCTTGTAGCTTGAAAAATTCTTGCCAAAAATTGCTTGTGAAATTTGGGTCACGATAAGAAACAATAGAGTGCGGCATGCCATGAAGCTTGAAGACCTGATCCATGAAAATTTGAGCCACTGTGGATGTTGTAAATGGGTGTTGAAGAGCATAGAAATGAGCGATCAACAACCACCATGATGACAGATTTATTTCCCAATTTGGGTAAGTCGGTAATAAAATCCATAGAGATATCCTTCCAAATAACAGAAGGAATCAGGAGCGGTTGTAGTGTGCTCAGAGATTTGACTGTTTATCCCTTGTTGCGTTGACACACATCACATTCAACGAAAAAATTATGAACGTCTTGTTTCATACCATCCTAGAAAAAAGAATGTTTGACCCTATCATAGGTTTTGGTGAACCCGGAGTGTCCTTCTATGGGTGTAGCATGAAGCTCAGAAAGTACCATGGATTTAATATTTTATTGTTTACTTAAATACAAACAACCTTTGTATCAAAGCTCATCATGGAGCCAAGAGTACCCTGGGGAAGCTGGAGAATTGGATTGCAATTTTTGGATCAAATGCGAACTTTTGGGATCTTGTAGCCATTCTCGACGAATGGCTTGGAGCCAATATGGTACAATGAAGGAAAGAGAAAAAAGGGATCCTTCATCTTCATATTTTCGAGAAAGTGCATCCTCAACCACATTGTCTTTGCCTTTATTATAAATGATCTCGTAATCATATCCAAATAGCTTAGTCACCCATTTTTGTTGCTCTAGGGAGGAAATGTGTTGTTCCAAAAAATACTTGAGGCTTTGATGGTTTGTATTAATTTGGAAACATTGCCGCAATAGATAAGGGCGCCACAGATCAACGACATGCAAAATAGCCAACATTTCCTTTTCATAGATTGATTTTCCCAGATTTCTTTCAGATAGTTGCTTGTTGGTAAAGGCCAAAGGTCGACCCTCTTGCATAAGGACAACACCAATTCCTTTCCCTGAGGCATCACATTCCAAGACAAAGGTCTTTGTGAAATCAAGAAGGGATAGGAATGGAGTGGTTCACATGGCCATCTTCAAGGTTTGAAAATATTGAGCAACGACTGGAGTCCAAGTGAAAGAGTTATTTTTTAGGAGAGCAGTGAGAGGTGTTGCAATCTTTTCATAATTCTTAACAAACTTGTGATAATACCCTATTAAGCCCAGAAATCCATGCAATATTTTGAGAGTCTTTGGGTGACGCCAGTCTTGTATAGCTTCAATCTTTTTAGGATCCACCCTGATGCCATCCTTGCCAACTAGATGATCCAAGTATACTAATTATAAGGCTCCAAAGGCACATTTAGACTGTTTCAGGAAAAGTTGGTGTTGAGAGAGTAGATGGAGAACTTGATCCACATGAGAAAGATGGTATGTACAAGTTTTTCTATAGATGAGGATATCATCAAAGAAAACTAAGACAAAATGACGGAGAAAAGGAAGGAAGACATGATTCATGAGGCTTTGGAAGGTGGAGGGGGTAGTACACAAGCCAAAGGGCATGACCAAAAACTCATAGTGGACCTCATGAGTTCTAAAGGAAGTCTTGGGAATGTCTTCCTCTTTCTTACGTATTTGGTGGTAGCCCAAATGAAGATAAAGTTTAGTAAAGAATTGGGTGCCACTCAATTAATCTAGGAGGTCATCAATGACAGGAATGGGAAATTTGTCTTTAATGGTAAGTTTGTTGAGGGCATAGAAGTCAGGACACATTCGCCAAGAACCTTATTTCTTCAGAACCATGTCCATAGGAGAAGAGTAGGGGCTCATACTAGGGCGGATAACACCTACATTAAGGAGTTCCTAGACCATTTTCTCAATTTCATTTTTTTGGGAAAAGGGGTGATGATATAGATGGATATTGGGAGGAAGGCTTCCGGGTACAAGGGAAATGGAATGATCATGAATACCACGGGAAGGAGGGAGTCATTGGGGAGTTGAAAATACCACTTGATGTTTAGAAAGGATGTCTTAGAGGTGAGTGTGTCTCTGTTGTTTGTATGGCATGGAGTTGGGCAATAACACCAGAATGACCTTTTTTGAGAATCTTTTCAATGCGATGGGAAATAATGATCTCAGGTGAATCGACGATGATGCCTTGGAACTTATATTGGTGCCCCCCCTGGTCAAATTGCATGGTTAATTCCTTAAAATCCATGAGAATGGGACCCAAATTCCTTAGCCAGTTCGCACCCAACACAATGTCACAAACGCCCATGTCGATATCAAACATATGATATTTCAGGTGGTAGTCACCAATTTGGAGACACACATTTTCACAACACCCTCCACATTTCATGGAGCCACCATTGACAATCATGATTTGGAAATTATTGATTACATGGATCTAGAAATGAGTTTCTTGAGAAATGAAACGATGAATAAAATTATGAGTGCTTCCACTATCAACCAGAATGATGACCTTCCAATGCTTGATGTAACTGATTAGCTCGAGGGTTTGGAGAGCAGATAATCTAGTGAGAGCATTAAGGGAAATGACCAGTTCTACTTCGGGAGAGCCTAAGGGAGGGGTTATGTCTGTGGTTTCAGGTGACTCAGACACAAGGGGAGTTTCAACATCCTCTTCCGAAATATCCTCGGAGATGGCCATAAAAATATTTTGTTCCTTACACTTGTGGATCGGGAAATATTTTTCGTCACAGTTATAACAAAGGCCTTTGATTTTGCATTCAACCATTTCAATCCTGGTCAATTTTTGGATCTTTAGTGGGGTGGAGGGAGTAGTGGGATTTAGTGGTTTAGGGCGAGGGATAAAGGAGGGTTTTCGGTTTTGGGAAGATACAACTGGTTGTGCTTCTTTATCTCTTTTAGTATCCTCCACCCAACTCTAAGGCTGATCCATGAGGACATGGGCCCGAATATCATCCTTGAGGCCACTGATAAAACACTCTTGGAAAAAGGCATCAGACATGCCCTCTATCCGAAAAGCCAGACGCTCAAAGGAAACTATAAAGTCTTCCATTATTCTTGATTGTTTCAACTTTGTCAAACTTCCCAAATGGTTGGTGTCAATGTCAAAATGTTCATAAAGCTCTTCCACAAAGTGTGTTCAAGCAATATACCCTTGAAGGGAAGTTTTTCTCCATTGCCACCATTGCCAATGTTCTTAATCTAGATGTAGAACACTATACAGGAGTTTGGACAAGTAATTTGTAATGACATATCAAGAGAAATAATGTTCCATTTGGGTTACCCAACCAGTGGGTTTTGAGCCACCAAATTTGGTCACATCCACCCGTGGGAGGCGTAGGTCACATTGAAAGTGATGGTGCTGAAAGTTATGGGAATGAGAGGAATGTTCACCTTCAGTATGTGGAGGTGAGTTAGAGGAAGGGTTATCTGTAAGGATATGAAGCTTGTTGTAGAGTGTGGAAAAGATAGATTCAAGTTGGGTGTTTAGGTCTTGTTTGATTTTCTCCATTGAGGATTGCATGGTTGTATTGATGGCGACAACATTGGCACTGAGTTGTTTCACTTCTTGTTGGGTCTCAATGAGACTAGATTGCAAGGTATTGAAGCGAGCTTCCAATTCTTGGCTACGGGTATGGGCCATGAGGACGAGGGAACCGAAAAGGGGTGGGTGGGGTTAAAATGTTTTCCGAAAAATGATATGTATGAATGTGATAAGGGAGAAGAGATAAATCCAATGGAATAGGTCTCAAATAATGGTGAAAAAATTTCCATACTTTTTTTTTTTTTTTCACCTGTGGAGTAATACTCCGGTCGGAAGAATACTACAGTGATGAAATTCCAAAATGCTTATCCAGGAAGAAATGTGTGGTGATTTGGCAACCCAAACACCATTGTGTGGCAATAGATCTTGTTTGTTTTAATTTTTTTATGTTTCTATCCCCAAGGGTTAGGTATTCAAGGGTTCTACACATAAGGGTTTGGTCCATGCTATAGCTCTCTGATATACATGAGGGGTCCAACAGTAGTACTCAACCCAATATATAAGGGAAATAACTAAGGAGGATAGACCATACCCTTATCCGTACTAGCCGACTATCCAAGTACTAGAGAGTATCTTCCTGAGTGTTGTTCTCGGTGGCACTGTAGAAGTCAGGCAGCCGATCAGTTTATCTAAAGAGGGCTTCAGATAATCTAGGTCGATCCATACACAGGTGCTTTCTGATGCACTACCACTTAAAGGGGCACCAACAAGGGTTGCAAGGGTGGCCAACAGATGTGCACTTAAGTACCACTTGTATTTCCTGCATGTATGAATCCATCAACCATGGGTTTATGCGCATAACGATAGATCTATGTGGTTTAAAGATGTTGGAATATGTCTCTACCCTGAAAAAAAATTAACGCACACTTTTTGTGGAGGAAAGTGCTCTGATACCACTTCTAATATACCAGATATAAAAAGTATGAAGAAAAAAAATAAAATTCTAGAAATGGCAGAATAACAACAATATAACCAAAACAATCACCATAATAGCACTGAAATGATATATGTTAAGAACCAAATATCAATATAGCATAGAAAAACCTCAAAAAAAGTACTCAACGCCTTGATAAAAAGATAATATCAGATAATAAGCCTCTTCGAGGGGGAAAACTCCTTTTACCCCACTTAAATGTTCAAGCACAAGATGTTTCAAAATGAAAATGTCTCCTTGGTATATATAGGAGACTAGGAGGTATAATTACAACTAATGGCCTAAAGCCGACATAAATAAAATAACATTATTAATATAATATGCCCCAATTAAGGGGTAATGAGCCAATATTAGGGCTTAACATGCCCCTCCCCTTCTGTATAAAAGACTCATCTTCCCAAGTGGAATCTTTAGCTGGTAATTTCCTCCATTTAATGAGATACTCTGAAATGGATCTATTCCTCATCTGGCGAATTCTTGTGTCAGTGATGGCTTCAGGCTCCAATATGATTTTTCCTTCCTCGTCAAGTTCTGGCAATATAGTTTGAACTGGGATCTTGTCGC
>ML798391.1:478341-490023 GCA_009831015.1 Picea engelmannii | reverse complement strand
ATGCCCTGTAACAGATACATACCAGGTATGAAACTCACCTTGGGAAGGCATGAGTTAGTTCAGGATGTGTATGTGATGGATCTTCCCGATACCAACATCATCCTAGGGGTGCAGTGGCTCAGCACTTTAGAACCCATCACCACAAATTACAAGACCATGGAAATGTCCTTTGTGGGGGAAGGAGGACGAAAGGTTGTTCTCAGAGGCATGAGAGGTAACTCTTCCAGAGTGGTCACGACCAAGAGGATGGAAGCCATCTTCAGAAGGGAAGAAATTGTATATGCAGCGGAATGTAAGATCTCAACACGGGTGGATGAGAAGGGAAAGGTGCATTACACACCAGAGATCAAAAGAATCCTCGACAAGCACCATAAAGTGTTTGGGCTGATTCCTCCAGGTGTGCCACCAGACAGGGGGTTTGAGCACATCATTGAGCTAGAAGCCAGGGCTAAGCCTGTTATCACCACACCCTATAGGCATCCCAAGAAGTATAAAGACGAGATAGAGAAGGCCATAAAGGAGCTTCTAGACATGGGACACATCAGACCAAGTTCAAGCCCATTTGCTTCATCAGTAGTCTTGGTGAAGAAGAAGGATGGAACGATGAGAATGTGCATTGACTTCCGGGCTCTAAATAAAAAGACAATAAAAAATAGGTACCCCATACCCAGGATTGATGAGCTTTTGGATGAGCTGCATGGAGCTATATATTTCACAAAAAATGATCTTCGCTCAGGCTACCATCAAATCAAGATGAGGGAGGAGGACATCTCAAAAACAACCTTTAGGTGTCACTATGGCCATTGCGATTTTTTGGTGACGCCCTTTGGGTTAACCAATGCCCCAGCCACATTTCAGTCTTGCATGAACCATGTGTTCAACAAACAACTGAGGAAACACTTGATGGTATTCTTTGATGACTTGCTCATTTACAACAAGACCTAGGAGGAACACCTTCGACTAATCGCATATATCCCTGTTACCATTCGGCTAATTGACCACGATTTCATTTGTTTCAAATTGGCATAAAAATTTTGGTTTGTTTTGGCGTGAATGATTTGTTTTGTTTTCAATTAGTAATTAAATATTTGTTTAATAAGTCAAGTATATTTCTGTTATCGTTTGGATTGATTTAAAATGTTTTTGTTTGCAAATAAGACCAGCTACAAAATCTTGAGATTTTGTAGCTAGTATTAAAATTTAGATTTTTGTTAATTTTACCAATAAAACATTATCTAAACTTCTTTATTCTTTTCCACCTACAGGTACCTACGAATTTCAATGGAAAATTGGACATGCTATGGCAGTTTAGAACATGCTTTTTGTGATATAGTTTTGTTTTAAGTTGTTAGTCATAGGCAGAAATAGAGACTTGGGAGAATGTTCCCAGATTTTTGTAAACTGTTTTTGATAATTTCCACAGGGATGTTTTACCCTGTGGCCTTTATATACTCATTTATTTATTTTGATGGATCCATCACTGTTGGGAGAACAAAGACTATGGATTTATGATCATACAAACTCGAATGGAAGTGGATCTTTTGTAACATCTTTAGCTTTCAATTTATCATACTTTCATTCAAGTTTTGTGCATTTTAGTTTGTGATCAAGTCATTGACTAATTTAGATATAAAGACTTATTACAGGTTAATGCGTCGTGATTTAAATTCTGTCCATATCTTATGTATCTCAGTTTTAGTACAACAATTACTCTGTTTCAATTTAATGAATTAAAGGTTTATCTTCTTCGTTAAATGAATCATTTTGTACAAATCTTTGCATACGGGTTTATCTAATTGTGATGGTTTGTAAATTATAAGATTGTTGTCGTTTTATGTCTTGTTTGTTCTGTCATTTACATTCAAGGAGCACTGTTGCTTCCTGTTTACAAGAAGCTCATGGAAAATCTGGTGTGGGTTTCCTCCCATCGAACAGCTGAATCGGATACTTTGCACGAGAGAAACCGGAAAGCGTTACTTCAGGTTAGATCGTTATTTGCAATTTGATAGATAATAAATTCGAGAATTTTTCAGTAGTTTATATAGATGTATAGTATAGTTTTATAGTACAGATTGTTATTTTAATCATGCAGCTTTGATAATTGTTATTTTATTTTTGTTCCATAAAATTATAACATTCAAAAATAATAGCTTTGTTGTTATAGGACAGCTCACAAATGTTTTTTTTCAGGTTTTCGATTTAAAATCCGTGATCTGTAAATATTGTACATTTGTAGTTGGGATCTAATTCTGTTGATAATTGAACATTTAATTTCATAGAATTATTGTTGTATAATATTAGACAATAGACTGTATATATTTATTTCAGATTTGTTTATTAGTTTGTTTTAATTGTTGTTTTCATTTAGATTAGTTCCTTTAGTTAGTTTTCTTTCATTTTCCTAGGACTTAGATCGGCCAACGGAGCCGCTAAACCCATCGGGGTGGATCATCCCAAACAGCTTGGGTTATTTAGACAACCCCGGACCGAATCCACTCCTCCAATTGACGAGCGTTCATTTTTGCCCATCAACAAATGGCGCTAAGAGGAGGGCCTGAAAATTTTTAATGGCACGAGGCGGTCGTAAGACTCCTCCACCACCCAACCGCTCACCTATAGTGACAAGAAGTCATTCAAACGATAACATCGTCCCTCAAACAGCAACCACATCAAACGACAATCTACGGATCACAGTTGAATCAGTAACCCCTAATCCTACAGGTGGTGACGTACAGAAGATTGTCTACCAATCTCTCTTAAGAACACATAGTGCCTTCACCCGTTTAAGGCAACCAAATCGGCCTTTAGACCAACCTTTAGATTTCTCTGATATTAGAGAGCAGCTTGGAGGCACTAACCTCACTTTGAACCCTACAAATTCAATCCTCACTCCTGTTGCAGGGGGATCTGGAATACCACCCTCACCACCTCCATCACCTCCTTCTTCTTCTGGAGAAGACTCTTCTGACGAAGGTAGTTCCCCTTCTCAGCCCTCCACACCGCCTACACCAATGGCCAACCAGAACAATCCTGCCAGACCCTAGCTCAACCAGGATGTTGTAGCCGTACCTGGGCCTCAGCATCCCTTGCCCAAACATCCGGAGAAGTGGCTTCCCAAGTTTGACCCTAACTCTAAACAGATCGCTGAAGACCACATTAAAAAGTTTATGTTATCCATTATACTCCATAATGTCGAGCATGAAGACATAGTCTGTAGGTTGTTCCCCTATACTTTCAAGGGCAATGCCTCTACTTGGTACTTTGCCCAGCAACCCCATACCATCATGTCTTGGGAGAAGTTCGAATCCTGCTTCCTTGAGAAGTTCAGTGACGATAAGTCCCCAGATGTTCTAGTCATGGAGATTTCTAGTTTAAGAATGAACCCCAAAGAAAAAATCAAAGACTTTAACCAAAGATTCTTAACACTTAAGAATCGAATCCCTATGGACTCGATGCCTGCCAAGAATCTTATCATAGCATACTATACTAAAGACTTGCATCAAAGTATAGCCATTTGGGTAAAACGATCTAAGAAAGCCACGTTGTTAGAGGCCTTCGAAGAGGCCAGACAGATCTAGTTCATCTTCCAAAAAGAAGATCGAAATCCTCCCTAGACCTACTCAAAATAAAACACAACCTGAAAGCTCGGATTTAGAAAACTTAACTAAAGTCATTCAAAAACTGTCAAATCAGGTTATAGATTTGAAAAGGATGGCCGAAGAAGCTTCTTCGAGAAACGGGCCCTACAAACCCCCATTCAGGAAGCCTTTTCCCACCAACAGACCTAACCCAAATATTGAGGGCTTAAATCTAGAAAGTCTACAATTCACCCTTCAAACAATTCTAGAAGCCAAGGATAACTTGAGCCTCCTGAGATTCCTGAAGAGGTTGTTGAACAAGAGATAGTTGAAGAAGAAGAATCTTCTCTGAACATTTTTGGACACTTCTTGGATAGTATTTTTCAAGCTAACTTCGAGATAGTACATCCCTACAATACTAGGAGTAAGACAGCAAAAAAACCTTCTTCTGAAAACATTACGACTTTTCCCCCGAAGCAATCTAAACCAGTTGAGACTAAACAGAGTCATGTAAACCCCAACTTGGATTATGATTTAGTTGAAGACCTAAAAAAGTTAAGGGTTAACATTTCTGTTTGTGAATTATTAATATTTTCGTTTTTGCTACAAAAAATGTTACAGAATATTGCAGAGAATAGAAAAAACGGTAATTCAAACAGTAACAAGGTTGTTCAGCACAAAGTTCCTCAGAAGACTTCCGCTAAGAATAAGCCTGATCCTCATGAGAAAGGAAGCCTTCCTGTAAATAATGTAAAAAATGTAGATAAGTTAGCTTTAGAAACTGCAAGTAAAAAGCCACAGGCTTCCACACTTAGTACTCGCAGAAATGTACCTCCATTTTTGTTAACTTTCAATATCTTTAATAGAAACGTGCACAATTGTATGGTAGATTCAGGAGCATCATCCAATGTGATGCCATGGTCTGTATATTAGAAAATTAACGCTGAAGTCAAACCATCCACATTATAAATAATCCAACTTGATCGAACTAGTGTTAAAGTCATAGGCAAATTAAGGAATGTGCTTATAAGATTATCGTCTAACCCCAAAGTTCATCAAGTAATTGATATTATTGTTATGGATATTCCAGAAGTGTATGGTCTGTTTTTAAGCAGGGACTGGTCAGAGCAGCTACATGACTACTTCGCGACGGAATGGTCTCACCTGTGGCTACCCGAGAATGGAAAGCCCAACAAGATCAAGGTAAATCGTGAACGTTACCTAAAGTTCATAGTCACAGATTTAAATAATCCCAATGGGCCATTTACACCTTCTTCCGATTCACTTGAAATACAAGGGATGGATACCTTTTTCGGCAATTTCATGGCCGAGACCTCAACTATCATTGATCCAGAACAACAGTCTGAGATTGTAGCATATGTGCAGCCAACAAACTTCTACATAATGGTCTCATGCACCCGATAAAAATCAAATTTGGTCTCTTTACTTTGACGGGTCAAAATCCAAAGAAGGAGCAGGTGCAGGCTGCGTTATTATTGATCCAGCAGGTAACAAAACCTTGACTGCATGTAGGCTAGAATTTGAATGTACTAATAACACAACGGAATATGAGGCTTTACTACAGGGCCTCAGAAAAGATTTAGATATGAACATTCAAAATTTGACTGTCTTTGGCGATTCTGAAATCGTAGTTAGACAGGTAAGAGATTCTATCCATTGTCTATCTCCACATCTTAAAAGCTACCAATCCGAGGTATGGAATTTAATGAATAAATTTTCTTCTTTCAATATACATTCTATTCCTAGATTGAATAATTCTGAAGCTGATCTATTAGCTAACGTAGCTTCCAAACTCTTTCCTGCAGAAGGCTTGTCCCTGAATGCATTCTCCTTCGAACTGTTGTTCAGGCCATCCGTTCCCGACAACATCACGAACTGGAGAGTCTTTGACGACGATCAGCAGATCATTAGCTTCCTGCATATGGAATAAACTTTCCAAGGCATGGTGATTGATGAATGCACTCATGACAAAAATTTGCGCAATTTCACGGTAATACCATATCCGAGGTCTCTTGAATCTTCATCAGACATGGTAAATTCGATCCCTAAATATGTAGTTAGATTAGAGAAATTTTACGATCTTCAAGATAAATTCAAAAAATCGGTCAACTGTAAAACCAATAGTTCCTCGTTATCGTATGAAAAAGTAAACTTGGGAACTGATGACAATCCACAGTGCATTAATTTAGGGGTAGGGTGTTCTGAACAAGAAAAAGGCGCATTTATTAAATTGTTTAAGGAATTTAAAGATTGTTTTGCGTGGATGTATGATGACCTTAAAACTTTTGACCCTAACATCATACAACACGTCATTCCTATGAAACCCCAAACCTTACCCTTTCAAAAAAAATTAAAAAAAATGCACCCTAAGCTCAAACTGACCGTTAAAAAAGAATTGAATAAACTCCTAAATGCTAAGATAATTTTCCTATTTATGCACACACAATGGGTTTCTAACCTTGTCCCTGTCTAGAAGAAAAGTGGGGAAATCCGACTATCCGTCGATTTCTGAAACCTTAATAGAGCATCTAATAAAGACAAATACCTTGTCCCACCCATGGAACAGATCCTTCAACAGGTATCTGGTTCTCAGAGACTATCCTTATTGGATGGTTTTTCAGGGTACAACCAAGTCCTGATGTCTCCTCGAGACCAACTTAAAACTACCTTCCACACTCCATGGGGCACCTACGCTTACAGGAAAATTCCCTTTGGATTGATTAATGCCGGTGCCACTTTCCAGAGAGCGATGGACATCGCTTTCTGAGGCTTAATCAATCAGTCCGTCGTAGTTTACTTAGATGATGTCACTATATTTTCAAAAAAACAAAACCGATCATCTGGCTCATTTAAGAGCCGTTCTACAACGATGTCGTAAATATGACATTTCCTTGAATCCTAAAAA
Source organism: Picea engelmannii (assembly GCA_009831015.1). Lineage (NCBI taxonomy): Eukaryota > Viridiplantae > Streptophyta > Pinopsida > Pinales > Pinaceae > Picea > Picea engelmannii. The sequence goes on along the minus strand of ML798391.1, from coordinate 483,519 downwards.
ATCTATCTTCGCAGTAGAACAAGGTAAACTCTTAGGATTCATTGTGTCAAGCAAAGGGATGATTATCGACCCTAAAAGGACTCAAGTCATCTTGAAACTTCCCCCTCCTACATCCAAAAAGTCTATGCAGTCTTTTTTAGGCCAGATAAACTTTCCAGAAAACAATGAAATACCCATTGCCTTTATGCGATTTGCTTTCAAAGGCATGGAACTTAATTACCCAATGGTAAATCAGCAAGCCTACGTTGTTTTTAAAGAAGCCAAACACTTTCGATCTTATCTTTTGAAATCTAGGATGAAAATCATTATCCCTTACCCAGCCATCAGGAATATGTGCAGAAAGAATTAGGCGAAAAGATGGCAAACTGGGTTACCTCCATGCAGGAATATGACATAGAAATTACCCCAGCTCAAATAGTGAGAGGCCAAGGGTTATGAAAGTTAGTTGATGGCTCAGCAGCAGGACAACAAGAAGAAAACGATATGTCAAACATAGGACAACACAATCAAAATGCAATCTGCTGTGCACAAAACTCTGTCAGTCCATGGTATGATGATATAAAAAAAATTCTTCAACATGGGTCAGCCCCCCGTCACCTGGATCCCACTAAAAGAAGAGCATTAATATTAAAATATTCCTCATTTCATTTGATTAATGGTATTCTGTTTCATCAAAATTTTGATGGAGTACTAAAGCGTTGTCGTGAGAAAGATGAAGCATAAAAAGTCTTACTAGAATTGCATGCGGGAGAAGCTAGTGGGCATTTTGGTGGTGACATCACTTCCCATAAAGTCTTGAGAGTCAGTTATTACTAGCCCACACTTTTTAGAGATGCCCATGCCTTGTGCCACAAGTGTATTATTTGTCAAAAAGCATCCAGGCGGATACAGAAACCTGCTTTTCCTTTGCAGTCTGTTTCACTAGACTCCCCTTTTCAGTAGTGGGGCCTTGATATTATAGGTTCAATCCATCCGCCATCCTCACAACAGCATAAGTTTATCATAACAACCACAGATTACTTCACCAGGTGGTCTGAAGCTGTCACATTAAGAACTGTAAATACCAATCAGGTAATTGCCTTTTTAAATTCAAATATTATTACTCGTTTTGGTATCCCTGACTGTTTAGTATTCGATAACGCCTCTTATTTTTCATCTCTTGAGATGAGTGAGTTTGCTCTAGAAAAAGGAGTTAAATTGAAGTATTCTGCCAGCTATTACCCTCAGGGCAATGGATTGGCATAATCAACAAATAAGAATCTGATTAAAATCATCAAGAGAATGGTATCTGAGAATCACAAAAACTGGCATAATGCACTGTTAAACGTAATCTGGGCTGATAGGGTAACACCAAAAACTGTTGTAAGTAACTCTCCCTTTTTTATTGTCTATGGTAGAGAAGCAATTATGCCACCACACATTCTTCTTCCTTCACTACAGCTATCACAGAAAATACAAGAGGAAGACTGTCCCCCTTTGGAAAACCGAATTAACGCTTTAATGAAACTAGAGGAGGTAAGAGCCCAAGCTAAACGTAAGTTAGATCAGCATCAACTAGTGGTCAAAAGCTAGTTTGATTATAACTCTACCTTTGATAGGAAATTCGAAGTAGGTGACCTTGTCTTGAAATGGGACAAACCGCATGAGGGGAAGTGAGAGCACACGAAATTTCAGAACTTATGGCTTGGACCATTTTTAATTGCTGAAAATTGGGTCCCAGCTCTTTCCCATTAGAGAATCTAGAGGGACAGCCAGACACCTATCCGGTGAATGGCCAAGCTCTGAAAATATATTTCACTTGATGACAACCCTTGTACACTGTGTAAATATTTTTCTTTTGTTTGCTTTTCCTTTATTGTTTTGGTTTTGATTTTTCCCTTGTGCTTATCAGTTTTTGTTTTTGGAAATACACATACCTGTAATTTGAACTGTTTAGACAAAGAAAACAGAAAATTCTTTCACTGAAATGACTGCTAAAAAATTGTCTAAACATCAATTATATACTTCTGAAATTTACAGCCAAGTTGGACAAAGACTGTTGTTTGAAAGAAGTTAACTGATTTCGATCTGTGAGTAAAGCATGCCATGATCATCCATTATCTTTCTACGATGTCCCTGTTCCTTAAGGGAATAACTCAGAAGATGTATCCCTGCCTTGGAAGGTTGGTTTTGTAAAAAAAAAAAAAACCATCTCTGAATCTTAATGAAGGACAGTTTTAAAAATTCTTTCAAGATTTGTAAAAAATATGTTTGAAATATCATAATTTTCAGCGTCACCCTGCTCAATCATATATCTTTGAAAAATCATAAAAGAGCTGTGGGAAGTGCTTGTAAACCCACCGGGATGCTGAACAGGTTTGCTGGCAGCGGGTAAATGCATGCATGATGCCAAGACAACTTCGTCGGGGTACTGAACAGGCCCGCTGGCAGCGAAGCAATGTCGGGTATATGAAAGTTTGCAAGTATGAAATCTCTTGACCATAAAATGTCCTTTATTTTGATCTAGAACTTCTTGGCAGGATACAGATATCAGAGTGGGTTAAATGGCAACCCTGTCGAGGCTATGAACGCCTGCTGGTAGCAGTGGCTCTGTCAACAGTATTGGAGATTTATCTTTAATATCATGACTCGCTTGTCTTAAGACTGTTATTAGTTTTCATCCTTTAAGCACTGCTGGAATATTTGATTACTGATGATGTTTAAACAATTTTCTGGTTGTTTTTGAGTTAGAATTATTCTCATTATCATAATCTGAATTTGTTCTTTTGGCAGAGATAACTGCTTCTACCAGTGTGTCGCCATTTTTGGCAGCCATTTCGCATTTTTATCCTATCTTTATAAGCTACCTACACAAGTGTTATGGAACCCTTGATTTTCATCGCAATATTTTGGATATAACGACATGATTATCTTGCGCATTTGCACACCTGCCTTTGTTCTCGTTTTCATGATTGCAAGCATGAAAACTTTGATTTTGAAGTCACGTCAATGGCATTAAAATCGTCACTGGATTATTATGGTTACTCTTGTCTATATGTTCATTGCATTTCCAATTCAATTATGGTCACACAGTTGGCAAGACACCAAAACCTTTACTCATTTGGCAATTTTTTTGTTGTTAATATGATTTCATTTTTATGAGACTGTGATGATATTCTAATGATTGTGATTGAGTCCTTGATTCAATGGTGGTTTGATGTTCTATTGCTTTTGATCGAATTCAATGGTTTCATAACAATGCATTAACATGGTGATTAGACCCTTAATTCAATGGTTTCATACAAAGCATACGTTTTATGATCGAATCCTTGGTGCTATATTTGAAACATTGTTTTGATTTTAAAAAACCATGCAAATACTATTGCTTGTGCAAATATTTGGGTCGACTTACCATAGTTTTCATTAATTTTTTGAATGGCATTGCTTTTAACACATTGCAATAGTGATCACTATCGCGTTGTCGATTGTACTTTCGATATGAATGTTTTACATGGGTCTATTTCGTTCCACCACCCTCACACACTTAGGCATTAATGCCTGCCTTATATCATGAGTTACCTTTGTTGGTTTTTGGGGAAATCTCTGAGCATTCGATCCTGCGTATACCCTGTCCCAACCCATGTCCGTTTACCCTGCCCACCGTGTGCCCTCTCCTATGGCACCTGTGGTGCGCATAGAACCTAATGGAATCCAAACACTCCTACTATTCGATAATGCTCGTGAGGATTTGGAAAATAGTGGTTGGCTGGTTTTTATCCAAAGATTTGAGGGTTTCAACCTTTCGGTAGCCCAACAGTTTTCCCTCACCTTCGACGGATGCAGGGATAAGGTCGGAGATATTCAACTCGAGCTAAATGAGGAATTCCTTAGCTCGACTACAGGCTTACCAGCTAAAGGGCAGAGGTGGTTTAAGAACTCCAAATTGGACGAGGTACCATGGCAGCTCCTATTCACATTGAGGAAGATTGTTAGTTGTGATAGAGGTATGCCTGTCACTGCCCTCAAACCTAGGTGGCATGATCTATTGGCAATTGTTAAGCAGTTTGTGACTTGCGAAGGTCGTTATGGTTTGATTTTGTATTATCTTCGGTTATTGATGAATTTTATATACTACCCTTTGAACATGCCTCACTATCTCCTACGCAGTCTTTACAAAATGTCCAAACAATTTAAGCGTGAGAAGGTTGATAGCAGCCTTTTCCATCACTGCTTGATCAAAATCATTATCGTTCATCATTTGAGCCTTAGTGGTGACTGTTGGCAAGGATTCCTATCAAGGCACTACTGCATTTGGGTCAAATTTCGACGGCGCGTTCGACGCAATTGCCACTTTCTATTGTCGGAAGACCGAAAAACCTCGAACCCCCTCAAACGTCGTTTCACATGACGTCGTTTTTTCGACGACCTAGTTTTCGTCGGTATTGCGATGTTTCAAACGTGGCAAGAGAGACATTGAAAACGTGGCAAGACCGACGTTTCAAACGTGGCAAGACCGACGTTTCAAACGTGGAAAGAGAGACATTGCAAACGTGGCAAGATCGACATTTCAAACGTGGGAATAGAGACGTTGCAAACGTGGCAAGACCGACGTTTCAAACGTGGCAAGAAAGACATTGCAAACGTGGCAAGACCGACATTTCAAACGTGGCAAGAGAGACGTTGCAAATGTGGCAAGACCGACGTTTCAAACGTGGCAATAGAGACGCTGCAAACATGGCAAGACCGACGTTTCAAACGTGGCAAGACTGACGTTTCAAACGTGGAAAGACCGACGTTTCAAACGTGGCAAGAGAGACGTTGCAAACGTGGCAAGACCAACGTTTCAAACGTGGCAAGTGAGACGTTTCAAACGTGGCAAGATCGACGTTTCAAACGTGGCAAGTGAGACGTTGCAAACGTGGCAAGTGAGACGTTTCAGACGTGGCAAGAGAGATGCTTCAAAGGTGGCAAGACCGACGTTTCAAACGTGGCAAGTGAGACGTTTCAGACGTTTGAAACGTGGCAATAGAGACATCTAGAACGTGGCAAGACCGATGTCTTGAAGGTGGCAAGTTCTCGTCTAGAACGTGGGAAGAGAGACGTTAAGAGGTATCATCTCCGACATGGTTGCTATGGGAGCGACACTCCAAAATGTCGCAATAGCGACCTTCTTGTAGGTATTTAAAAAAAAAATACAAT
>ML798391.1:440915-457362 GCA_009831015.1 Picea engelmannii | reverse complement strand
TCCCTAACCCCTTAGCCATCGACCCTTAAACACTTAAACCCTAATCCCTAATCCATGTCTATTTTAAGGGTGCAAGATATTGCTAATGATGAAGAGTGCCCAATGGGCATGGTATCTTCCCTTTGTCTAGAAAAATGGTCATCGGAAGAAGTCTCTGACAGAGATAATGGCTGCAACATATACCTTATGCTTTTCATTGCAAACCCTAGCTTTTCTCAAGACATGGTGTGCGATGTTGATCTTGAATTGAATAATGGCACTGATACTTTTCCTCTACCATCTTGTCTTGATGATATCTCATGTGAAGATGCAAGATTCCCTCTGTTAAAATATCACTAGAGCATCCTCTTTACTGCACTGTTGGCACTCCAGTTTACTCGTTACTTCTTCTTCAAGAATTAAGAAGCGTCTTTATTATAGAAAACTTGTCGCAACATCCATCAAATGCAACATATTTATAGATTTTGTAACGTCGCAATTCCGATGTAAAAAAGTCCTAAGTGACCGTTGGTATTTTGACTTGGTGAACATATTAATGTGACCGTTGGAGGGGAAAACCTAGTTTCCAAAACGTCGCAATTGTGACATACATTTTCACAAACGTGGCAAGAGAGACGTTCCATGTGGAAAACGTGGCAAGAGAGACGTTTCGGTGGAAAACGTGGAAAGAGCGATGTTAACGTGGAAAGAGCGACGTTAACGTGGAAATTGCAACATACATCTTCACAAATGTGGCAAGAGAGACGTTCCAGTGGAAAACGTGGCAAGAGCGACATTAAAGTGGCAAGAGCGACGTTAACGTGGCAAGAGCGACATTAACGTGGCAATTGCGACATACATCTTCACAAACGTGGCAAGAGAGACGTTCCAGTGGAAAACATGGCAAGAGCGACATTCCAGTGGAAAACGTGGAAAGAGCGACGTTAACGTGGCAAGACCGACGTTAATGTGGCAAGAGAGACGTCAACGTGGAAAGAGCGACGTTATCGGGCAACATGAATTTTTTTTTTTTTAAATTTCCTCTATTTTGCGACAATATGGACAATTTTGTCCATAACGCCGCAAATAAAACGTCGGAATTTTTACAATATGTAGTAGTGAGGAATAGCTTTGCCACTCCCAAGTGTGTTTAGGTAGACAAGGTTGTGGTCACTGAAACCCTGGTTGTGCCTACCATGCCATCTCTTACCCTTCTACCCCCTGTCAGACCCTTGAACTACCCCAACTTTGACCTACCGGATACCATGGCCGATCCGTGTGCTAAAGACAATAATAAGGCCATCAAGAGGCCTGTAAGGAAGAAAGGTAAAGGTGATACTGGTGTCAACAGTAAGGGAAATAAAAATGCACGATGGATATCGAGATGTGCTCGGAACAAGCTCAGACAGGGCATTGACCTGAAGCCTATCGTCTTGAGCGAGGATTCAGACTCTGAGATTGAACATTTTCTAGCCAAGGAATACCCTTACTCTCATGGCCTCTACTCTTTGGAACCCTATGACTATGTTTCGACCCTAAATTCCTGGGAATTAAGCTTCATAGTGACACACCTAGAAACTTGAAATAACCCTCGCCTATAATGACAAGGCCCGATCAATCATCATGTACTCAATGCAATTCCTGGCTTGAACGTTACTACACGGATGTTACCCTGTTGCAATCTAAGATTATATCATTGGAGGAACGAGTTACTGCATTGTCAAAGGAGAACGACATGCTACAAGCCAACGAGAAGAAGCAAAAGACTAGCGGTTCAATTGTGTTCAGAAATGTTGAGGCAACAACAGCCTTTGTCAATTCAAAGTTATCCTGATCAAATCATTTTCCTACTGCCCATGTATGTATTTCAACATCAATTTTCTTTTATGAGTTGGTTTGAATTAGTATGAACGATTGGGTTTGCTTTCGATTAGTCCTGTTTGTTTAAATAGATTAAAAACAATTTTGTTTAGTTCGAATTACTAGAAATGATTTTGTTTTGTATTTGAATTAGCACGAAAGATTTTGTTTAGAATTAGCATAAACTATTTTGTTTGCATTGATTCGTTCTACTAAAATCGAATGTAGCTATGATTTGGTTAATGTGATTTTTCATTTCTGTTTAGTTTGATTCAGAAATGATGTTGCATGCCTTGAATTAACATAGTCGTTTGTATATGCATTGGATTCGTATCACGGTTTGGTTTGATATAGTTCTGGTATTTTTGAATTAAAAAACGATTCTGTTAGTTTTGTTTTGATTCAACAACGATTTTGTTAAGTTCTAAATTGACATAAACTATGGCGTTCGTGTTAAGTAAAAGATTTGTTTGATCGATTATAGTCTGTGTCGTTTGAAATTGATTCATAAAAATGATTTCGTTGGTTTTTAATCATCAAAACGATTCTATCTGTTTCAAATTGGTAATAAAAAGATTGGATGACAGATCGCATATATCCCTGTTACCATTCGGCTAATTGGCCATGATTTTGTTTGTTTCAAATTGGCATAAAAATTTTGGTTTTTTTTGGCGTGAATGATTTGTTTTGTTTTCAATTAGTAATTAAATATTTGTTTAATAAGTCGAGTATATTTCTGTTATCGTTTGGATTGATTTAAAGTGGTTTTGTTTGCAAATAATACTAGCTATAGAATCGTGAGATTTTGTAGCTAGTCTTAAAATTTAGATTTTTGTTAATTTTACCAATGAAAACATTATATAAATTTCTTTATTCTTGTCCACCTACAGGTACCTACGAATTTCAATGGCATATTGGACATGCTGTGGCAGTTTAGAACATGCTTTTTGTGATATAGTTTTGTTTTAGGATGTTAGTCATAGGCATAAATAGAGACTTGGGAGATTGTTCCCAGATTTTTGTAAACTGTTTTTGATAATTCCCACAGGGATGTTTTACCTTGTGGCCTTTATATACTCATTTATTTTTTGTGATGAATCCATCACTGTTGGGAGAACAAAGACTATGGATTTATGATGATACAGACTTGAATGGAAGTGGATATTTTGTAACAGCTTTAGCTTTCAATTTATCATACTTTCATTCAAGTTTTGTGCATTTTAATTTGTGATCAAGTCATTGACTACTTTAGATATCAAGACTTTTTACAAGTTAATGCGTCGTGATTTAAATTCTGTCCATATATTATGTATCTCAGTTTTAGTACAACAATTACTCTCTTTCAATTTAATGAATTAAAGGTTTATCCTCTTCGTTAAATGAATCATTTTGTACAAATCTTCGCATACGGGTTTATCTAATTGTGATGGTTTGTAAATTATAAGATTGTTGTAATTTTATGTCTTGTTTGTTCTGTCATTTACATTCAAAGAGCATTGCTGCTTCCTGTTTACAAGAAGCTCGTGGAAAATCTGGTGCGGGTTTGCTCCCATCAAACAGTTGAATCAGATACTTTGCACGGGACAAATTGGAAAGCGTTACTTCAGGTTAGATTGTTATTTGCAATTTGATAGATAATAAATTCGAGAATTTTCAGTAGTTTAGATAGATTTATAGTTTAGTTTTATAGTACAAATTGTTATTTTAATTATGCAGCTTTGATAATTGTCATTTTATTTTTGTTTCATAAAATTATAAAATTCAAAAATAATAGCTTTGTTGTCATAGGACAGCTCACAAATGCTTTTTTTTCAGGTTTTCGATTTAAAATCTATGATCTGTAAATATTTAACATTTGTAGTTGGGATCTAATTCTGTTGATAATTGAACATTTAATTTCATAGAATTATTGCTATATAATATTAGACAATAGACTGTATATATTTATTTCATATTTGTTTATTAGTTTGTTTTAATTGTTGTTTTCATTTAGATTAGTTCCTTTAGTTAGTTTTCTTTTGTTTTCCTAGGACTTAGATCGGCCAACGGAGCCGCTAGACCCATTGGGGTGGATCATCCCAAATGGCTTGGGTTATTTAGACAACCCTGGACCGGATCCACTCCTCCTGTTGACGAACGTTCATTTTCGCCCGTCAACAAATGGTGCTAGAAGGAGGGCCTAAAAATTATTAATAGCATGAGGCGGTCGTAAGACTCCTCCACTGATGCAGGAGCATCCCTCACGATAAGCAAAACCAACGTGGAAGCGGAAGACAACTAGAAGACGTCCAACGCGAGTTTTTGAATTTTCCCTTGAAGATGATGCGCAAACATAAATGAGATCATTTAATTTAGGTGCCTTGGTAAAATGTAATCAGACCTCGAGCCATACGCTCTCATCTGAGATAGACAGAGGCATTTATAAGTAGTAAATGTAAGTGGGTAGAATTGAATATTTAGATTAGACAGTTCTAGAAGAAGGAGGGAAAACGGGATATAGACACCCTCATTGTATCGTTGTAACATTAACAGGAGAAGAAGAATCTAGAGCATAGGAGAATAGTAGCGGATTGTAGAAGACATCCATGTACAGATCTTGAATTAATAGAAGAAGTTGATTCAGATTCATGGTTGTTGTGTTATTCTCTGTGTATGTGTGTTGAATGCTCTACTTATGAGAATTACTTTCTGTTATGCATTTGCTGTTATGTTGTGCATATGATTTCATGTGTTGAGATTGAAATATGAGAGGGAGTGAAATGATTTTACAATTGTTTCTCTTTCTGAGCAAGGATTCCTGGAAGGAGTGCAGTCGAAGTTGTCCACAAGGAGTGCGTTGATAGAAGGCTCAAGGAGTTAAACTCTTGTTCTCATTCACTCAGAAGTGAGAGGGGGTTGCTAAATCCATGCAAGGAGTGCATAGGTTGAGAAGAGTCTCAGTTCCGAAACTGAGCAAAGTATCAAAGGACCACTGTTGCAGGTGTGCGCAGGGTCAAGAGAACTCAACACTTATAAGTGGTTGAGAACTGCCGCAAGGAGTGCATATAGAGAAGACCTTTGAGGTTGTAAGCAATCGAGGAAAGCTCAAGAAGGTTAAGGCTTCCAAATCCATCGAGGAGAAGCATCGAGAGTCTGTGCATAAAGTGATCGAACAATTGTTGCCAAGTTACGTGCAGAAGGACTAGCATTCATAGCAGATAGCTGAGAAGGAAGTGGATGGCTAGGATCTTAGAGAAAAGATCGATGAAATCCTGTCAACCATTAGATCTTGGGTAGTTGCATAGGGTTTAAGCCCTAGAGAGCAGAGGAGGAGTCCCGGAGGAGTCATCGGGATATTAGAGTCATCGGGGTTTTGTTAAACAAGAGAATCGAGACCTTGTGAGTCTTGAAACCCCGAGAAAGGATCCTAGCCATTGATCTTAGTAGGACACGTGCCAGAATTCTGGCGAGGCATCAGGATTTGGAGGCATCGGGGTTTTAAAGGTAGAGAGAACTGAGACCTTTTGAGTCTCGAAATTCCGACGGGGAATCTCAGCCGTTGATCTCAACAGGACACGCGTCAGACATCAAGCGAAGAGTCGGGGTTCAGTTCATCGGAGAATCGGGGTTTTCAAAGCCATAGAACCCTCACATGTTGGAATCATGATCCACGATATCCCGACGGGAGCTTTGAACCGTCCATCGGTGAGGACACGTGGCAAGAGATCCTGAAGAGTCGGCGTTTGGAGCATCGAAATTTCCAAAGGAAAGAAACTCTTGCAAGTAGAAATCACAATCTGCGATTTCTCGATAGAATCAGAGTCATCCAATAGCAGAGACACGTGGCAGGAGATCCTGAGGAGTCAAGGATCGGGGAATTGAAAGTCCCATGCATATGACAACAGGAATCACAATATCTTGATACGCGATTTCCAGATGGGGTTAAGGATCGTAGTGGAGGACAGGTGTCGGAAGGTCAACCCTCACAGGGAGTCAATGCCAAGTTCCATCAACATATCGCAAACTCGAAGGTTCGTGAGTTGGAGCTGCCAGGAATTGCATCAAAAGTTGCGAGGACGCGAGGTTGCGAAAGCGTGACAGGAGAGTATCGGCATTTCGCCGCATCGGGACTCGGGAGTTGGAGAACCGAGTACTGGAAGTTGCGAGTAGTGAAGTCGCGATAGAGCCAAGGTCTCGATAAATTGGGATAAGGTCAGCATTGACTGACAGGTCATCGGGAGTCGGGGATTTGCGAGGAAAGTTGTCTATGATAAAGCGAGTGCCGATTTCCCGACGGGAGGATCCCCGATAGGAACAGGAAAGCGTTGGTCATTACCCATCGAGTTTCGAGGATTCAAGAAACAATAATTCATGACCACAAGACCCGCGATCACGCGAGGTCTGATTTCCCGATAAGATAAGGGAGATCATAAGGAGAATCCTGTGGGTGTTGGAAAGTCCCGATAAGGGATTTGAAGAGTATTTCAGCTCTTCGAGCCGAAGGAAGAGAAGGTCCTGTGGGAGTGGACGTGCCCTGGGCAACACACTTGTGTCAAGCGGTATCAGAGCGTAGAAAAGTTTCTTTGCTTTCTGTAGCAGAGGAAAAGGAGAATTCACCATGCCGCTAAGGAGAAGAGGTAGACAATCAACCGATCTAGAGGAAGAAAGGGAATTGTCCAGAGAAATAGAAATGTCCAGAGAAAGAGGTAGGCAAGTATAGAATCCAGACGTGGAGAGAGGAATGCGAAATCTTCGTGCCAGAATGGAGGATATGGAGATAAGACAAAGACACACAGCTGATGCAGGAGATATCAGTGAATCCGAGAATGAAGATGATGTTGGACATGAAGAAGAGGAAATCCCAGTGGAAGATGCAGCCAATGAGCGATTAATTAAGGCTATCGCTCGGATGAGTTCGAAAACAAAGATGGACATTCCAGCTTATGAAGGGAATCTGGATGCAAAAGAGCTTCTAGATTGGATTAGAGCTCTTGATACTTATTTCGATTATGAGGATATCGAAGAAGATAAGAAGGTTAGGCATGTTGTCACAAGATTGAAGGGACACGCAACATTATGGTGGGACGAGATGCAAGCTAATAGGTGTTGCCAAGACAAGCAGAAGATTAAGAGCTGGGATAGGATGATTGCAAAGATGAAGGAAAAATTCATTCCCAGGGATTATCAAATTTTTTTGTTCAGGAGGATGCAGAACCTGAGATAGAAGTTGATGACGGTAAAAGAGTATACTGAGGAATTTTACAGATTGAATATTAGAGCAGGTCATCGTGAAAGCAATGATGAAAAGGTGGCCAAGTACATAAATGGCATGAGGTATGAAATTTAGGATGAAATAAGTATGGAAACCATCCAAACGGTGGAGGATGCTTACCAATTGGCTCTGAAAGTTGAGGAGAAGCTGAGCCGTAAACAAATCCAAAGGGGCTGAGGTAGAAGTCAACCTAGAGGCAAAGCAGTTGCCCAAGATAAATACCAGAAGCCCAAGGAGGAATGGAAGAAACCTCAGGGAAAAGTTGAAAGAGGTGGAACCTCATAGAGAAGGCCATATGTTGAGCAGCAAGGACAAAAAATTGAACAAAGAGGAGGATACGCTAATAATGATAGATTTCCTCATACCAGAGGTAGAGGAAGAGGAAGAGGTGGAGTAATCACATGCTTCACATGTGGAAAGAATGGGCACAGGTCGTTTGAGTGTCCATAGAAAAAGAAAGAAACTGGGGAGATTCACATCGCTGAGGCACAGAGGAGAGATACTGAGGTGGAATATGCTGAAAGTGGAAGATTGCTGGTGATGCAAAAAGTCCTTTTGACACCAAAGAAGGAGGTGGAAAATTCAGTGCAGAGGAACAATCTTTTTAGGACTGCTTGCAAAACCAAGGATAGAGTGTGCAAGGTCATTGTGGATAGTGGAAGCACAGATAATCTCGTTTCAACCGAGATGGTAGAAAAGCTGGAGATGGAGACAACTGATCACCCGAGTCCATACAAGGTTTCATGGCTACAGAAGGGACATCAGGTAAATTTCACCAAACAGTGCTTGGTTGACATCAAGATAGGAAGATATAATGATAAAATTTTATGTGATGTTATTCCTATGGATGTTTGTCATTTATTGTTGGGAAGACCATGGCAGTATGATAGAAATGTGATTCATGATGGGAGAATGAACACATATACCCTAGAGAAGAATGGGAGAAACCACACATTGTATCCGATTGAGGATAAAGGAGTGAAATCGGAAGTAAGCAACAAGGTACTTCTCATGAGTGGGAAGGAACTTCTTACAGAAGTTAAGAAGAAGGAGGATCCACAATTCCTTGTGGTCAGAAAGACGAGAATTGTTCTGACTAGCACAAAGGTGGACAATCTGCCAGAAGAAGTTCAGAACTGCTGGAAGAGTTCACTGATATTGCAGTGCACAAACTACCTCGTTCGTTGCCACCGATGAGGAGTGTGAGTCATCAGATAGACCTCATACCAGGAGCTAGTTTTCCAAACAAAGCCACGTACAGATTGATGCCGCAGGAGAATGAAGAGGTTAAAAGACAGGTCCAGGAGTTGTTGGACAAAGGCTTGGTCAGGGAAAGCTTGAGTCAGTGTGTTGTTCCAATAGTGCTCAGTCCGAAGAAAGACGGAGGCTGGAGGATGTGCACTGATTCAAGGGCGATAAACAAGATAACTATCAGGTATAGATTCCCATTGCCAAGAATGGATGATCTGATGGATTGCTTAAGTGGGGAATTTTTTTTTTCAAAGATAGATTTGAAGAGTGGATATCATCAGATTCATATCAGAGAAGGTGATGAGTGGAAAACAACATTCAAGACAAACGAAGGTTTGTATGAATGGCTTGTCATGCCATTTGGTTTGACGAATGCACCAAGTACCTTTATGAGGTTGATGAATGAAGTCCTGAAGGAGTTCATTGGGAAATTTGTCATCGTGTATCTGGATGACATATTGGTTTTCAGCAAAACAAAGGCTGAACATTTGAATCATTTGGCCATTGTGATGAGGAAGCTACAACAGGAGAAGCTGCTGATAAATATGAAGAAGTCCTCATTTATGAAGACATAACTCATTTATTTGGGTTTTGTTATTTCAGCTAATGAGTTGAAGATGGATCTGGAAAAGGTGGAGGTAATTAAGAACTGGCCATCACCGAGAAATATTTTTGAGGTGAGGAGTTTTCATGGTTTGGCTAGTTTCTACCAGAAATTCATTAGAAATTTCAGTGGGATTAGTGCAGCAATGATGGATACAGTGAAGAAAAGACAAATATTTTCACTAGACAGAAGAGGCTGAGAAGAGTTTCAATTTGTTGAAATGAAAGATTATAGAACAACCAATTTTCGTGTTGCTAGATTTTCAAAAGACATTTCAGGTGAAATGTGACGCAAGGGGGTTTGCCATCGGAGCAGTCTTGAGTCAGGAGGAAAGACCAATTGCATATTTCAGTGAGAAGTTGAATGAGGCAAAAGAAAAGTACTCCACATATGATAAAGAATTCTATGCCATCATCCAGGCATTGAAGAAATGGAGGCACTATTTGATTCCAAAGGAATTTATTTTATATAGTGATAACCATGCATTACAGTTTGTGACTCAACAAGAAAATTTGAATCAAAGGCATGCTAAGTGGGTTGAATACATGCAAAATTTCACTTTTATGATAAAACATATTTCTGGTACTGCTAACAAAGTGGTTGATGCTTTGAGCAGGAAATGTTTGTTGTTGCAGGAGTCCAAAGTAAGGACGCTAGGCTTTGATGATATGAGGGACATGTATGCAGATGATCCGAATTTTGCAGAAGCATATGAAGCAGCTGAGAATCCAGTTCTTAGAGATAGAAGCCCTTGGATAGACTATATGGTCCAAGAAGGATTGTTGTTCAGAGGCAATAAATTGTGTATTCCAAATTGCTCCATGAGGGAGAATCTGTTAAAGGAGAAACACAGCAGAGGCTTAGCAGGACACTTCGGTCATGAAAAAACATTTGCAAGGCTGAGTGAGTCATAATTTTGGCCAGGGATGCGAGAATAGGTCAAGAGGTTTGTGGATAGATGCAGGATTTTCCAGTACTCGAAGGGCAGAAAGTAGAATGCGGGTTTTTATCAGCCATTTCCCATACCTGAGAAGCCGTGGGACGAAATTAGCATGGATTTTGTATTGGGATTGCCAAGAACACAAAGGGGTGTTGATTCAATCTTTGTAGTAGTTGACAGGCTTTCTAAGATGGCACACTTCATTCCATGCCAGAAGACCAACGATGTGACCCACATCGCAAATTGTTTTTTCAAAGAGATCGTTGGACTTCATGGATTGCCGAAAAGCATAGTTTCGGACAGAGACACAAAATTCATAGGGCATTTCTAGAGGAAATTGTTGAAGAAGTTGGGAACTAACTTGGTGTTTAGTTCAGCTTATCATCCTCAGATGGATGGGCAAACGAAAGTAGTGAACAGGAGTCTAGGAGACTTGCTGAGAAGCTTGGTGACGAAGCACCATAGCAGTTGGGACAATATATTTCCACAGGCAGAGTTTGCTTACAATGACTCAGTAAATCGGAGCACAGGGAAAAGTCCATTCCAGATTGTCTATGGGAGGCTTCCAAGAGGGGTTTCTGAATTGAGGGATTAAGAACATACTGATACTAGCAGTGCTAGTGCAGGAGAATTCGCTGAAGCGATGAAGGAACTTCACAGCCAGGTGAAGGAGCGACTATTGAAGTCAAGTCAGGAGTACAAATGCAGAGAAGATCAACATCAGAGACAACTTTAGTTTGAAGTTGGGGATCTTGTTTTGGCACATTTGAGGAAGGAAAGGTTCCCGAGAGGAACACACAACAAGCTAAAAATGAAGAAAATCGGACCATGCAAGGTCTTGAAGAAGATGGGAGAGAATGCTTATGAGATTGAGTTACTAGAGGGCATTGGAATATCTCCGATATTTAATGTTTCAGATTTATATCCATACAAAGCTGATGAAGCAAGAGTAGAAGGTGATGATCAACCAGAGGTCCAGTGGTAGAAGCATATGCCAGTTGCAGAAAAGCCACAGATGGAGCATATACTGAATAAAAGAGTGGGTAATAAAACCAGGAGGAAAGAATATTTTGAATATTTGGTCAAGTGGAAGGGACACCCAATTGAATATGCCAGTTGGGAGACTAAAGAAGAAATTTTGAAGCATGGACATACCGTGCAGGAGCTCATGGACAGGATCCCATGCAAATTTTCAAGCGAGGGAGTATGATGCAGGAGCATCCCTCACGACAAGCAAAACCAACGTGGAAGCGGAAGACAGCTAGAAGACGTCCAACGCGAGTTTTTGAATTTTCCCTTGAAGTTGATGTGAAAACATAAATGAGATCATTTAATTTAGGTGCCTTGGTAAAATGTAATGAGACCTCGAGCCATACGCTCTTGTCTAAGATAGACAGACACATTTATAAGTAGTAAATGTAAGTGGGTAGAATTGAATATTTAGATTAGACAGTTCTAGAAGAAGGAGGGAAAACGGGATATAGACACCCTCATTGTATCGTTGTAACATTAATAGAAGAAGAAGAATCTAGAGCATAGGAGAATAGCAGCGGATTGTAGAATACATCCATGTACATATCTTGAATTAATAGAAGAAGTTGATTCAGATTCATGGTTGTTGTGTTATTCTCTGTGTATGTGTGTTGAATGCTCTACTTATGAGAATTACTTTCTGTTATGCATTTGCTGTTATGCTGTGTGTATGATTTCATGTGTTGAGATTGAATTCTGAGAGGGAGTGAAGTGAGTTTACAATTGTTTCTCTTTCTGAGCAAGGATTCCTGCAAGGAGTGCAGTCGAAGTTGTCTGCAAGGAGTGCGTTGACAGAAGGCTCAAGGAGTTAAATTCTTGTTCTCATTCACTCAGAAGTGAGAGGGGGTTGCTAAAGATGTGCAAGGAGTGCACAGGTTGAGAAGAGTCTCAATCGTGAAACTGAGCGAAGTATCGAAGGACCACTGCTGCAGGTGTGCGCAGGGTCAAGAGAACTCAACACTTAGAAGTGGTTGAGAACTACCGCAAGGAGTGCGTACAGAGAAACCCTTTGAGGTTGTAAGCAATCAAGGAAAGCTCAGGAAGGTTAAGGCTTCCAAATCCATTGAGGAGAAGCACCGAGTGTCTGTGCATAAAGTGATCGAACAGATGTTGCCAAGTTAGGTGCAGAAGGACCAATGTTCATAGCAGATAGCTGCGAAGGAAGTGGATGGCCAAGATCTTACAAAAAAGATCGACAAAATCCCGCCAAGCGTTAGATATCGAGAAGTTGCGTAGGATTTAAGCCCTAGAGAGCAGAGGAGGAGTCCTGGAGGAGTCATCAGGATATTAGAGTCATCGGGGTTTTTTTAAACAAGAGAATCAAGACCTTGTGAGTCTCGAAACCCCAAGAAAGGATCCTAGCCATTGATCTCGGCAGGACACACGCCATCATTCTGGTGAGGCATCGAGATTTGGAGGCATCGGGGTTTTAAAGGTCGAGAGAACTGAGACCTTTTGAGTCTCAAAATTTTGACGGGGAATCTCAGCCATTGATCTCAACAGGACACGTGTCAGACATCAAGCGAAGAGTCGGGGTTCAGTTCATTGGAGAATCGGGGTTTTTGAAGACATAGAACCCTCGCATGTTTGAATCGTGATCTGCGATATCTCGATGGGAGCTTTGAACCGTCCATCGGTGAGGACGCGTGGAAAGAGATCTTGAAGAGTCGGCGTTTGGACCATCGAAATTTCCAAAGGCAAGAAACTCTTGCATGTAGAAATTGCGATCCGCAATTTCCTGATAGAATCAGAGTCATCCAACAGCAGAGACACATGTCAGGAGATCTCAAGGAGTCGGGGATCGGGGAATTGAAAGTGTCGTGCATATGAAAACGGGAATCACGATATCCCGATACTTGATTTCCCGACGGGGTTAAGGATCATAGTGGAGGACAGGTGTCAGAAGGTCAACCCTCGTAGGGAGTCAACACCAAGTGGCATCGGCATATCGCAAACTTGGAGGTTTGTGAGTTGGAGCTGCCAGGAATTGCATCAAAAGTTGCGAGGACACGAGGTTGCGAAAGCGCGACAGGAGAGTATCGACGTTTCTCTGCATCGGGACTTGGGAGTTGGAGAACCGAGTACTGGAAGTTGCGAGTAGCAAAGTCACGATACAACCAAGGTCCCGATAAATTGGGATAAGGTTAGCGTTGATTGACAGGTCATCGAGAGTCGGGGATTTGCGAGGCAAGTTGTCTACGACAGAGCGAGTGCCGATTTCCTGACGGGAGGATCCTCGATAGGAATAGGAAAGCGTTGTTCATTACCCATCGAGTTTCGAGGATTTAAGAAACAAGAATTTGTGACCACGAGACCCGCGATCACGCGAGGTCCGATTTCCCGATAAGATAAGGGAGATCATAAGGAGAGTCCTGTGGGTGTTGGAAAGTCCCGATAAGGGATTTGCAGAGCGTTTCATCTCTTCAGGCCAAAGGAAGAGAAGGTCCTGTGGGAGCGGACATGCCCTGGGCGGTGCGCCTACATCATCCACCACCCAACCACTCACCTATAGTGACAAGAAGTCATTCAAACAATAACATCGTCCCTCAAAAAACAACCACATCAAATGACGATCTATGGATCACAGTTGAACCAGTAACCCCTAATCCTACAGGTGGTGACGTACAGGATATTGTCTGCCAATATCTCTTAAGAACACATAGTGCCTTCGCCTGTTTAAGGCAACCAAATCGGCCTTTAGACCAACCTTTAGATTTCTCTGATATCAGAGAGCAGCTTGGAGGCACTAACCTCACTTTGAACCCTACAGATCCAATCCTCACTCCTGCTGCAGGGGGATCTGGAATACCACCCTCACCACCTCCATCACCTCCTTCTTCTTCTGGAGTAGAATCTTCTGATGAAGGTAGTTCCCCTTCTCAGCCTTCCACACCTCCTACACCAATGGCCAACCAGAACAATCCTTCCAGACCCTGGCTCGACCAAGATGTTGTAGCCGTACTTGGGCCTCAACATCCCTTGCCCAAACATCCAGAGAATTGGCTTCCCAAGTTTGACCCTGACTCTAAACAGATCGCCGAAGACCACATTAAAAGGTTTATGTTAGCCATTATACTCTGTAATGTCAAGCATGAAGACATAGTCTGTAGGTTTTTCCCCTATACTTTCGAGGGCAATGCCTCTACTTGTTACTTTTCCCAGCAACCCCATACCATCGTGTCTTGGGAGAAGTTCGAATCCTTCTTCCTTGAGAAGTTCGGTGATGATAAGTCCCCAGAAGTTCTAGTCATGGAGATTTCTAGTTTAAGAATGAACCCCAAAGAGAAAATCAAAGACTTTTGTTACACGTCAAAATTGCTAAGTGTTGCATTGTCCCTATCAATCGTCGTAAGTGTCGCATCTTCCCTACAACTTTCGCAAGTGTCGCAAGTTGGTCACTAGTGTCGCAAACGATGTTAAAAAATGATGCCATGATAACGACACTAAGGAGTCACTTATAACACCTCACATGACTGATTTGAATTGGGAGAACTGGTTTACTGGAATCAAATAGCTCTTCACACCTGAAAGAGACCCTGAAACACTGGTTTGGAGGGGGAACGCTCCCCTATTTCAGCTGCAGAAGCACTGGCGCTCCCCTATCATGCTTCAGGGAGTGTTATAACGCCCCTCAGAACCTTCTAGAGGAGCACTGCTCATCTTGAGAGTGCTGGCGCTTCCCCAAGGCTTACCAGGGAGCGCTACAACGCTCTGATACCCTTTCTGAGGGAGCGCTCCCTATTCTGGGTCAGTTGTTAGCCCGTTGAGGAGAATAAGGGGAGGATCATTCGAGATTAGGAGGCATTTGTGCTTGAATTCTCGGTTTCATCAAAATATCCCTTATCTAAAGAGAAGGTTCCCAACTGGTTCTAAACATAACTCAAGAGGTTAGGCCCCTCCCAACCTATATAAACAGGTTCTATGATGGTGGAAAGGGGGGAAGAATTGAACATATGAAACTTATGATCTTGGAGGAAACTTACAGTCAGCCAAAGGAGAGTGATCAGTGAAGCTGCTGTTATCTAGGTTGTGGATCTTTCAGGCTAGGGTTAGACGAAGAGGACTTGACGAAGCTGTCGCATTCGCATCTACGATTGTAAGTATTGTTGTCATCATTCTCATTAATATGACATGCTTGGCCTGTTTCTTTCTAGTTTGTGTTTTATGTTACATGAACTTGTCATTTATTGACAGATCTATTTTCAAGCTAATGTCAATAGAGTAGGAAGTGGTTGTATCTTGTTTTGTCCACAGACCTCAGCGAGGAGCAAAGGATTGGAGCGCAACTCGCAGCGTGCAGGGACAAACGTCGATTAAAAGGTACTTCTGTTATCCTCCCTTATCATGCATTAGTTTAGATAGATTTGAAAGGAAGTCAGTGTCCATGTTAAGCATCTTTCTATCTAGGGTTAAGGTCAAGCCTTAGAGGTGATCTACCTGTCCGCAGGGAGATTTTCCTACAACAGAAACTGGCGACTCCACTGGGGAGATAGCCTCGAATCGAAACCTCTTGTTTGGATTTTTCTCCTCATTGACCTTGTTCTGTCCCTTGATTGTTTCAGACCTGGTTCACCCCTCTTTGATTAGTTTCATGAGTTGATTGGCTCCTTACCTTGTCACATTCAACATACTTGTCAAGCTTAAATCTCATTTTTTGAAATATTTTGACATTTCTGGGGCTTTTAGACCCTGGCTCCCCTGTCCTAGTGTTAACAGAGTGCCAACGCTCCTAATAGCCTTACACAGAGCGCTATAACGCTCTTTTCCCTTGGCAACAGAGTGCCAGCCTCCTTTTGGCCCAAAGACCCTCCACAATTGCATTTTTCAGGGTTTGCCTCTGTGGCTCTTTTGCTGAGTGATCTAGTGAGTCAATTTTTCTTCCTTTTTAGCCTTGACATCTGCCTTTTTGAAGAATAAATACCTTGTTGATCGGATCTTGTAGCCTTCCTCGCCATTTTTCATTGAGTTTTTCTGTTGAGTAAAGCTTGGAACCTATGCATTGTTTTTCTCTTCTCTTCAGTTGAGCAAAAACCCTGGTGAAGGTCATCAAAGGTCTATAGACCTCTGTATCTTGTTTTCAGACGAGGTCATTGTTCTTCAAATCTCGCTTTTGGGTGTGAAGTTTTCTTTTTCTTTGATTGTTTCTTTTCTTTCGTTTTTCGTTTTGATTGCTACGAAGGGTGTATTGTTTGTGTGACTTTTGCTTATGCTAGTTTGGTTGTCATTCATACCAAGAAGATAATTAGCAAAGATAAGCATTGTGTTGTATTGATCATCATCCATACGCAAACAATGAAAGATATCTTCATGATTGATTGAGAATGTTAGAAGGCATTTAAAAGTTTTTGCATCATATCAGGATTTGATTGAGAAAAAGAATTGTTCGGGAGCATTCCGTAGTTGTGCTTGTTAGTGAAAGAACTCTCTCTCTCCCTTAGCTAGATGTTCATCGAAAGGAAATGACTGTTTATCATGTTCGATGCATTCTTTGGGTCTGAGTCATAATTCCATTTGTTTCACTTCCATGCAT
>ML798391.1:407983-435210 GCA_009831015.1 Picea engelmannii | reverse complement strand
GTTTCATCGTCTCCAAAGACGGGATTAGGGTGGATCCCTTGAAGATCAAGGCCATTCTAGCCTTACCCCCACCCACCAACTTAACCCAACTTCAAAGTTTGCAAGGCAAAGCAAACTTTCTCCGTCGTTTCATCTGCAATTACACCGAGATCACTAAAGGATTTATGCGTCTACTGCAAAAGAACGTCCCTTTCATCTGGGATGACACTGCCCAATGGTCATTCAACGCTCTCAAGTACGCTTTGACCCATGCTCCTTTGTTATATCCTCCTGAATATACAAAGGATTATATCCTTTACTTGGTCACTTCTACTTCCACCATTGCGATGGTGTTGGTTCAAGAGGATGCTAACGGCGAAGAACACATGATTTATTATCTGAGCAAGAGTTTATCCGGACCCGAACTCAGATACTCGCTTGTCGAGAAACTGGCTATGGCAGTTGTCATTGCTGTCCAATGATTCTGCCACTACATCCTATTACGCACCACCACGGTAATCGCAAACTCCAACCCCATGTACCACGTCTTAACACATCAAGTACTTGGGGGAAAATATTCGAAATGGATCGTTATTCTTCAAGAATTCGATCTCGCGTTTACAAAGGCCAAAGCCAAAAAATCCCTGGTGTTTGTCGAGCTCATCTGTGCTCTCCCAAGTGCCGATGAAAACACTGAACCTAGAGACCCTCTCCCTGATGAGTCTCTCTTCCTCATCAGCCCCTCTAACCCTTGGTATGGAGACATTCTCCTCTACCTTCAAACCCAACGTTTTCAGCCAAACATCTCTCGAGAAGAGCGTCGACACATCAGTCATCACTCTCGCCGTTATCTCATCCTCGGCGATACTTTGTATCGTCATGGTATTGACACCATTATTCGGCGATGTCTGATTCACGAAGAGGCTGAATGCATTCTGAATGATTGTCACCTTGGTGCTTGTGGCGGTCACCTTTCCGGGATGGCCACAGCCCAAAAAATCCTACGTGCCGGCTACTTTTGGCCCTCAATCTTCAAAGATTGCATCGAGGCCATCAAAAAATGCCCACCCTGCCAAATCTTCAACAAGAAGGCATGCACCCACCCTACTGCGCTGCATCCCATTATTTCCATCGGCCCCTTTTCCAAATGGGGTATTGATTTCATGCAATGTAAGCCTACCTCAGCCGGGGGGCACGGTTACATCATCATTGCCGTCGATTATTTCACAAAATGTGCTGAGGCTATGCCTACCTTCCTGAACGATGGTCGTACTGCAACTCTATTCCTCTTCAACCACATCATTACTCGTTTTGGCGTACCACATGCCATTGTCACTGACCATGGTGCACACTTCAAAAACCAGATGATGAGCGAATTACATGTCAAATTGGGTTTTTGCCATGAAAATTCATCCCCTTACTACCCTCAAGCGAATGGACAAGTTGAAGCTATCAACAAAGTCCTAAAAACCATGATCCAACGCATGGTAGGGGAAAACAAGACATTGTGGCATTTACAACTGTTTTCCGCTCTCTGGGCCTATTGCACGTCTATGAAAACCTCAACTAGATTCACTCCTTTCCAGTTGGTCTATGGCATTGAGGCCGTCCTACCAATCGAGTGCGAAATTCCATCACTTAAATTGAAAGTAGAACTCCTGCCCCATACTTCTGTGGAAGAAGAATGATTCTTGTACCTATCCAAGCTGGATGAAACACGCCGTGATGCCGCTCTCGTTAATGAGGCACATCAGAAATGGATCAAGAGTCAATATGACAAATCTGTCCAACCTCGAGCCTTTGCAGAAGGAGACTTAGTCCTCGTTTATGACCAAGCAGACGATAAATTGGGAACAGGAAAGTTAGAACCTATGTGGCACGATCCTTACATCGTGAAGCGTGTTTTACACAGAGGTGCTTACGAACTAGTAGATCATGATGGAATTTCCCTGGGAGAGCCCTGAAACGGGCTTTACCTTAAAAAGTACTATGCTTAGATCACCTAGCATCTGTACTTTGTACATTATTGTATTTTTAGTTTGGTGTGTCTTTTCTTTCGCGTGCTCGAGTCTTTACCGTTGCCACTCATGACTGTGCCTGTGTTTCCATGCGCAAATTATGTCTGCCTTTCCTATCTTTTTTGGGTTCGCGGATGGCGCCAACCGACATACCCGGAACATTGCTTCGGCAGCATGGGTTATTTATCAGTTTGACGAGGTGGTGAGATCAGGAGGCATCTGTTTAGGGCCAACAACCAACAATATGGTAGAATATCACGCTGTCATTGGACTGTTAACCCAAGCCTCCTCCCTAGGTATCTTTCGTATCATTATTTACTTAGACTCCCAACTCGTGGTTTATCAACTCAACCGCATCTACGCTATCCGTAGTCCTATCCTGCTACGTCTACACTTGCAAGTTCGCCGTCTCGAACGAATGTTTGATTACATTGAATATAGACACATTCCAAGAGAACTTAATAGTGTTTCAGATTCGTTAGCTAATTATATCATGGATCGGTATTTAGCCCACAGATAAGATTCAAGGAAAGCAAAAAACTATACATTACACGTAAATTAAAACACATCACAGATATCATCATGTACAAACCATCGGCATCATAAAAACTCGAAACTGTATATATATATATATATATATGGCATGACTGAAATGTTTACATTACATCAAAAGGTCTGTAAGAGAACAAAATATTGGGTCCATCCACCCATACAACAACGCCAGACAAGGCATACAAAAACATGATCTCGGGGAAACTCTAATCTCCCCGCACTACGTTGTGCTATGAGTAGCATACTACTGCACGTACTACACGCCTCAACAGAGAATTGATATTCTCTGGCACTCCTACAGTGTGTCGCTGCAGATGCAAAGGCACGTCCCCCCTCCATAGAGGAGGGATACCCATCGTAAGACCCTGGAGGTTCCTCTCAACCTCCCGGAGGCCCTCCACCGATACTACTGGGTCTGCCACAACTGGGGCGCTGCCACGACGTCCTGGCACTGGTATATCCGCTGGACGCACTGCCCCCTTGTCTGCACATTGAAGACAAAACATCTGTCAACACTCTCTTACATACCCAAAAAAATACATATACATCAAAAACTTAAAAAAAAAAACTAGACAAGGTAGGGCTTAGTCTCTTACCTGACTCATCCCAATCTTCCCCCTCAGGCAAAATCAAGTCCATACTCCCGCGGAAGTCTACATCGGCATACGGGAAGTCCTCGATCCAGAGGTACTGCTGCCTCAACCAGGCAAAGAAATCACCAGTAAAGCGAAACTTTGACTCTGAAACTAACCTCAGAGATAGGCTAGTCTACCTCTCCATTCGAGGCTCATCCACTGGTCATACTGCCAATGCGATCTGAGGCTACATCTGAGGGATGCGATCTAAGAAAAATGAGACTAAGAATGAGCCATAGCCAAATTGTTTTTGGCCATTTCTGCACCGAGAAATTTGTTTCTTCACATTCCGAAGGAACGCTGTACTCCAATTGAACAGTGTTGGCTCTAAACACTGAACACCATAGGCCACCTGTGATCTCGAAGCCAAATGAGCACTAGTACTACCAGTCACGCTAGTGATAGCAAATAATATAGATCGAAGAGGCAGATCTCGTATATCCTTGATAGGGATCCTGCCCCCTACCAAGCTGATTTATATCCATACAAAGATGATGAAGCAGGAGCAAAAGGTGATGATCAACCAGAGGTCCAGTGGTAGAAGCATATGCCAGTTGCAGAAAAGCCACAGATGGAGCATATACTGAATAAATGAGTGGGTAATAAAACTAGGAGGAAAGAATATTTTGAATATTTGGTCAAGTGGAAGGGACACCCAGTTGAAGATGCTAGTCGGGAGACTAAAGAAGAAATTTTGAAGCATGGACATACCATGCAGGAGCTCATGGAAAGGAGCCCATGCAAATTTTCAAGTGAGGGAGTATGATGCAGGAGCATCCCTCACGACAAGCAAAACCAACGTGGAAGCAGAAGACAGCTGGAAGACGTCCAGCGCGAGTTTTTGAATTTTCCCTTGAAGCTGATGTGAAAACATAAATGAGATCATTTAATTTAGGTGCCTTGGTAAAATGTAATGATACCTCAAGCCATACGCTCTCGTCTAAGATAGAAAGACGCATTTATAAGTAGTAAATGTAAGTGGGTAGAATTGAATATTTAGATTAGACAGTTCTAGAAGAAGGAGGCAAAACGGGATATAGACACCCTCATTGTATCATTGTAACATTAATAGGAGAAGAAGAATCTAGAGCATAGGAGAATAGCAGCGGATTGTAGAAGACATCCATGTACAGATCTTGAATTAATAGAAGAAGTTGATTCAAATTCATGGTTGTTGTGTTATTCTTTGTGTATGTGTGTTGAATGCTCTACTTATGAGAATTATTTTCTGTTATGCATTTGCTGTTATGCTGTGTGTATGATTTCATGTGTTGAGATTGAATTCTGAGAGGGAGTGAAGTGCGTTTACAATTGTTTCTCTTTCTGAGCAAGGATTCCTACAAGGAGTGCAGTCGAAGTTGTCTGCAAGGAGTGCGTTGACAGAAGGCTCAAGGAGTTAAATTCTTGTTCTCATTCACTCAAAAGTGAGAGGGGGTTGCTAAAGCCGTGCAAGGAGTGCACAGGTTGAGAAGAGTCTCAATCGTTAAACTGAGCAAAGTATCGAAGGACCACTACTGCAGGTGTGTGTAGGGTCAAGAGAACTCAACACTTAGAAGTGGTTGAGAACTACCGCAAGGAGTGCGTACAGAGAAACCCTTTGAGGTTGTAAGCAATCGAGGAAAGCTCAGGAAGGTTAAGGCTTCCAAATCCATTGAGGAGAAGCACCAAGAGTCTGTGCATAAATTGATCGAACAAATGTTGCCAAGTTACGTGCAGAATGACCAATGTTTGTAGCAGATAGCTGAGAAGGAAGTGGACGGCCAAGATCTTACAAAAAAGATTGACAAAATCCCTCCAACCGTTAGATCTCGAGAAGTTGCATAGGATTTAAGCCCTGGAGAGAAGAGGAGGATTCCTGGAGGAGTCATCGGGATATTAGAGTCATCGGGGTTTTGTTAAACAAGAGAATCAAGACCTTGTGAGTCTTGAAAC
This sequence comes from Picea engelmannii, assembly GCA_009831015.1. Lineage (NCBI taxonomy): Eukaryota > Viridiplantae > Streptophyta > Pinopsida > Pinales > Pinaceae > Picea > Picea engelmannii. Next base: position 430,094 of record ML798391.1, on the reverse strand, counting down.
CCCAAGAAAGGATCCTAGCCATTGATCTCGACAGGAAACACGCCAGCATTCTGGTGAGGCATCGGGATTTGGAGGCATCGGGGTTTTAAAGGTCGAGAGAAATGAGACCTTTTGAGTCTCAAAATTTCGATGGGGAATCTCAGCCATTGATCTCAACAGGACACGCGTCAAACATCAAGCGAAGAGTTGGGGTTCAGTTCATCAGAGAATCGGGGTTTTTGAAGACATAGAACCCTCGCATGTTGGAATCGCGATCTGCRATATCTCGACGGGAGATTTGAACCATCCATCGGTGAGGACGCGTGGAAAGAGATCTTGAAGAGTCGGCGTTTGGACCATCGAAATTTCCAAAGGCAAGAAACTCTTGCATGTAGAAATTGCGATCCGCAATTTCCTGATAGAATCAGAGTCATCCAACAGCAGAGACACGTGTCAGGAGATCCCGAGGAGTCGGGGATCAGGGAATTGAAAGTCCCGTGCATATGACAACGGGAATCACGATATCCCGATACCTGATTTCCCGACGGGGTTAAGGATCGTAGTGGAGGACAGGTGTCAGAAGGTCAACCCTTGTAGGGAGTCAACACCAAGTGGCATTGGCATATCACAAACTGGGAGGTTTGTGAGTTGGAGCTGCCAGGAATTGCATCAAAAGTTGCGAGGAYGCGAGGTTGCGAAAGCGCGAYAGGAGAGTATCGGCATTTCGCTGCATCGAGACTCGGGAGTTGGAGAACCGAGTACTAGAAGTTGCGAGTAGCAAAGTCACGATACAACCAAGGTCCCGATAAATTAGGATAAGGTTAGCATTGATTGACAGGTCATCGAGAGTCGGGGATTTGCGAGGCAAGTTGTCTACGACAGAGCGAGTATCGATTTCCTGACGGGAGGATCCTCGATAGGAACAGGAAAGCGTTGGTCATTACCCATCGAGTTTCGAGGATTTAAGAAACAAGAATTTGTGACCACGAGACCCGCGATCACGCGAGGTCCGATTTCCCGATAAGATAAGGGAGATCATAAGGAGAGTCCTGTGGGTGTTGGAAAGTCCCGATAAGGGATTTGAAGAGCGTTTCAGCTCTTCAGGTCGAAGGAAGAGAAGGTCCTGTGGGAGCGGACATGCCCTGGGCGGCGCGCCTACGTCATCCACCACCCAACCACTCACCTATAGTGACAAGAAGTCATTCAGATAATAACATCGTCCCTCAAACAACAACCACATCAAACGACGATCTATGGATCACAGTTGAACCAATAACCCCTAATCCTACAGGTGGTGACGTACAAGATATTGTCCGCCAATCTCTCTTAAGAACACATAGTGCCTTATCCTATTTAAGGCAACCAAATCGGACTTTAGACCAACCTTTAGATTTCTCTGATATCAGAGAGAAGCTTGGAGGCACTAACCTCACTTTGAACCCTACAGATCCAATCCTCACTCCTGCTGCAGGGGGATCTGGAATACCACCCTCACCACCTCCATCACCTCCTTCTTCTTCTGGGGTAGAATCTTCTGATGAAGTTAGTTCCCCTTCTCAGCCTTCCACACCTCCTACACCAATGGCGAACCAGAACAATCCTTCCAGACCCTGGCTCGACCAAGATGTTGTAGCCGTACCTAGGCCTCAACATCCCTTGCCCAAACATCCATAGAAGTGGCTTCCCAAGTTTGACCCTGACTCTAAACAGATCGCCGAAGACCACATTAAAAGGTTTATGTTAGCCATTATACTCTGTAATGTTGAGCATGAAGACGTAGTCTGTAGGCTTTTCCCCTATACTTTCGAGGGCAATGCCTCTACTTGTTACTTTTCCCAACAACCCCATACCATCGTGTCTTGGGAGAAGTTCGAATCCTTCTTCCTTGAGAAGTTCGGTGACGATAAGTCCCCAGAAGTTCTAGTCATGGAGATTTCTAGTTTAAGAATGAACCCCAAAGAGAAAATCAAAGACTTTTGTTACACATCAAAATTGCTAAGTGTCGCATTGTCCCTATCAATCGTCGTAAGTGTCGCATCTTCCCTACAACTTTCGCAAGTGTCGCAAGTTGGTCACTAGTGTCGCAAACGATGTTCAGACATGATGCCATGATAACGACACTAAGGAGGCACTTATAACACCTCACATGACTGATTTGAAGGGGGAGAACTGGTTTACTGGAATCAAATAGCTCTTGACACCTGAAAGAGACCCTGAAACACTGGTTTGGAGGGGGAACGCTCCCCTATTTCAGCTGCAGAAGCACTGGCGCTCCCCTATCATGCTTCAGGGAGCGTTATAACGCCCCTCAGACCCTTCTGGAGGAGCGCTACTCATCTTGAGAGCACTGTAACTTCCCCAAGGCTTACCAGGGAGCGCTACAACGCTCTAATACCCTTTCTGAGGGAGCGCTCCCTATTCTCGGTCATTTGTTAGCCCGTTGAGGAGAATAAGGGGAGGATCATTCGAGATTAGGAGGCAGTTGTGCTCGAATTCTCGGTTTCATCAAAAGATCCCTGATCTAAGGAGAAGGTTCCCAACTGGTTCTAAACATAACTCAAGAGGTTAGGCCCCTCCCAACCTATATAAAAAGGTTCTATGATGGTGGAAAGGGGGGAAGAATTGAACATATGAAACTTATGATCTTGGAGGAAACTTACAGTCAGCCAAAGGAGAGTGATCAGTGAAGCTGCTGTTACCCAGGTTGTGGATCTTTCAGGCAAGGGTTAGACGAAGAGGACTTGATGAAGCTGTCGCATTCGCATCTACGATTGTAAGTACTGTTGTCGTCATTCTCATTAATATGACACACTTGGCCTGTTTCTTTCTATTTTGTGTCTGATGTTACATGAACTTGTCATTTATTAATAGATCTGTTTTCAAGCTAATGTCAATAGAGTAGGAAGTGGTCGTATCTTTTTTTTTCCATAGACCTCAGCGAGGAGCAAAGGATTGGAGCGCAACTCAGAGCGTGCACGGACAAACGTCGATTAAAAGGTACTTCTGTTATCCTCCCTTCTCATGCATTAGTTTAGATAGATTTGAAAGGAAGTCAGTGTCCATGTTAAGCATCTTTCTGTCTAGGGTTAAGGTCAAGCCTTAGAGGTGATCTACCTTTCCGCAGGGAGATTTTCCTACAACAACTTTAACCAAAGATTCTTAACACTTAAGAACTGAATACCTATGGACTCGATGCCTGCCGAGAAACTTATCATAGCATACTATACTAAAGCCCTGCATCAAAGTATAGCCCAGCCAGATTGAAAAGGACATCCTTAGTTTAAAGGACACTACTAGCAATGAAACATAAACTAGTTCATCTTCCAAGAAGAAGATCAAAACCCTCCCTAGACCTGCTCAAAATAAAACACAACCTGAAAGCTCGGATTTAGAAAACTTAACTAAAGTCGTTCAAAAACTGTCAAATCAGGTTATAGATTTGAAAAGGATGGCCGAAGAAGCTTCTTTGAGAAAAGGGCCCTACAAACCCCCGTTCAGGAAGCCTTTTCCCAACAACATACCTAACCCAAATACTGAGGGCTTAAATCTAGAAAGTCTGCAATTCGTCCTTCAAACAATTTTAGAAGCCTAGAATAACTTGATGCATCCTGAGATTCTTGAGGAGGCTGTTGAAAAAGAGACAGTTGAAGAAGAAGAATCTTCTCCGAACATTTTTGGACACTTCTCGGATAGTATTTTTCAAGCTAACTTCGAGACAGTACATCCCTACAATACTAGGAGTAAGACAACAAACAAACCTTCTTCCGAAAACATTACGACTTTGCCCCCAAAGCAATCTAAACCAGATGAGACTAAATAGAGTCATGTAAACCCCAACTTGGATTATGATTTAGTTTAAGAAATAAAAAAGTTAAGGGTTAACATTTTTGTTTATGAATTATTAAAATTTCCATTTTTGCTACAAAAAATGTTACAGAATATCGCAAAGAATAGAAAAAATGGTAATTCAAACAGTAACAAGGTTGTTCAGCACAAAGTTCCTCAGAAGACTTTCGCTATGAATAATCCTAATCCTCACAAGAAAGGAAGCCTTCCTGTAAATAATGTAAAAAAAGTAGATAAGTTAGCTTTAGAAACTATGAGTAAAAAGCCACAACCTTCCACACTTAGTACTCGCAGAAATGTACCTCCATTTTTGTTAACTTTCGAAATCTTTAATAGAAATGTGCACAATTGTATGGTAGATCCAGGAGCATCATCCAATGTGATTCCATGGTCTGTATGTCAGAAAATTAACGCTGAAGTCAAACCATCCACATTATAAATCATCCAACTTGATTGAACTAGTGTTAAAGTCATAGGCGAACTAAGGAATGTGCTTATAAGATTATCGTCTAACCCCAAAGTTCATCAAGTAATTGGTATTATTGTTTTGGATATTCCAGAAGTGTATGGTCTATTTTTAAGCAGGGACTGGTCAGAGCAGCTACATGGTTACTTCGTGACAGATTGGTCTCACCTGTGGCTGCCCGAGAACGGCAAGCCCAACGAGATCAAGGTAAATCGTGAACGCTACCTAAAGCTCATAGTCACGGATTTAAATGATCCCAATGAGCCATTTACACCTTCTGTCGATTCACTCGAAATACAAGGGATGGATACCTTTTCAGAAATTTCATGGCCGAGACATCAACTATCATTGATCCAGAACAATAGTCCAAGATTGTAGTATATGTGCAACCAACAGCTTCTACACAATGGTCTCATGCACCCGATAAAAATCAAATTTGGTCTCTTTACTTTGACGGGTCAAAATCCAAAGAAGGAGCAGGTGCAGGCTACGTTATTATTGATCTAACAGGTAACAAAACCTTGATTGCATGTAGGCTAGAATTTGAATGTACTAATAACACAATGGAATATGAGGCTTTACTACAGGGCCTCAAAAAAGATTTAGATATGAACATTCAAAATTTGACTATCTTTGGCGATTCTGAAATCGTGGTTAGACAGGTAAGAGATTCTATCCACTGTCTGTCTCTGCATCTTAAAAGCTACCAATCCGAGGTATGGAATTTAATGAATAAATTTTCTGCTTTCAATATAAATTCTATTCCTAGATTGAATAATTCTGAAGCTGATCTATTAGCTAATGTAGCTTCCAAACTCTTTCCTGCAAAAGGCTTGTCCCCGAATGCATTCTCTGTCGAACTGTTTTTCAGGCCATCTGTTCCCGACAAAATCATGAACTGGAGAGTCTTTGACGATGATCAACAGATCATTAGCTTCCTGCATATGGAAGAAACTTTCCAAGGCGCGGTGATTGATGAATGCACTCATGATGACAATTTGCACAATTTCATGGTAATACCAGATCTGAGGTCTCCTGAATCTTCATCGGACATGGTAAATTCGATCCCTAAATCTGTAGTTAGATTAGAGAAATTTTATGATCTTAAAGATAAATTCAAAAAATTGGTCAACTGTAAAACCAAAAGTTCCTCGTTATCGTATGAAAAAGTAAACTTGGGAACTAATGACTATCCACAGTGCATTAATTTAGGGGTAGGGTTTTCTGAACAAGAAAAATCCACATTTATTAAATTGTTTAAGGAATTTAAAGATATTTTTGCGTGGACGTATGATTACCTTAAAACTTTCGACCCTAAAATCATACAACACGTCATTCCTGTGAAACCCCAAACCTTACCCTTTCAACAAAAGTTAAGAAAAATGCACCCTAAGCTCTAACCGACCGTTAAAAAAGAATGGAATAAAATCCTAAATGCTAAGATAATTTTCCCAGTTAGGCACACACAATGGGTTTCTAACCTTGTCCCCATCCAGAAGAAAAGTGGGGAAATCTGACTATGCGTCGATTTCTGAAACCTTAATAGAGCGTCTGATAAAGACAACTACCCTGTCCCACCCATGGAACAGATCCTTCAATAGGTATCTGGTTTTGAGAGACTATCCTTATTGGATGGTTTTTCAGGGTACAACCAAGTCTTGATGTCTCCTCCAGACCAACTTAAAACTACCTTCCACACTCCATGGGGCACCTACACTTACAGGAAAATGCCCTTTGGACTGATTAATGCCTGTGCCACTTTCCAGAGAGCAATGGACATCACTTTCCAAGGCTTAATCAATCAGTCCGTCGTAGTTTACTTAGATGATGTCACTATATTTTCAAAAAACAAAACCAATCATCTGGCTCATTTAAGAGTCGTTCTACAACGATGTCGTAATTATGACATTTCCTTGAATCCTAAAAAATCCATCTTTGCAATAGAACAAGGTAAACTCTTAGGATTCATTGTGTCAAGCAAAGGGATGATTATCGACCCTAAAAGGACTCAAGTCATATTGAAACTTCCCCCTCCTACATCCAAAAAGTCTATGCAGTATTTCTTAGGCCAGATAAAATTTGTCAGGAGATTCGTCCCCAGTTTCTCCGAAATGGTCAGACCTTTACAGAATTTAATTAAGAAAGACACACAATATCATTGGGGACCCTTAGAAAATCAAGCTTTCAATTCAATAAAAAAGGCCATAATAGACGCTCCTTCTCTCATGAGCCCATACTTTTCGCAAGACTTCACACTTTACACATTCGCTTCTGACTGCTCCTATGCTGCTGTCGTAACTCAAAAGAACGCTAAAAACAATGAAGTACCCATTGCCTTTATGAGCTCTTCTTTCAAAGGTGAAAAACTTAATTACCCAGTGGTAGATCAGCAAGACTACGTTGTTTTTAAATAAGTCAAACACTTCCGATCTTATCTTTTGAAATCTAGGACGAAAATCATTATCCCTTACCCAGATGTCAGGAATCTGTTAGTGCAGAAAGAATTAGGCGAAAAGAGGGCGAACTGGGTTACCTCCTTGTAGGAATATGACATAGAAATTACCCCAGCTCAAATAGTGAGAGGCCAAGGGTTATGCAAGTTAGTTGCTGACTCAGCAGTAATATAGCAAGAAGAAAACGATATGTCAAACCTAGCACAACACAATCAAAATGCAATCTGTTGTGTACAAAACTTTGTCAGTCCATGGTATGATGATATAAAATTCTGTCTTGAACATGGGTCATCCCCCTGTCACCTGGATCCCACTAAAAGAAGAGCGTTAAGATTAAAATCTACCTCATTTTAGTCGATTAATGGTATTTTGTTTCGTCAAAATTTTGATGGAGTACTAATGCGCTGTCCTGAGAAAGATGAAGCAGAAAAAGTATTACTAGAATTGCATGTAGGAGAAGCTGGTGGGCATTTTGGTGGTGACACCATTTCTCATAAAGTCTTGAGAGTCGGTTATTACTACCCCACACTTTTTAGATATTCCCATGCCTTGTGCCGCAAGTGTATTATTTGTCAAAAAGCATCTAGGCGGATACATAAACCTGCTTTTCCTTTGCAGCCCATTTCAGTAGACTCCCCTTTTTAGCAGTGGGGCCTTGATATTATAGGTCCAATCCATCCACCATCCTCACAGCAACATAAGTTTATCATAACAACCACATATTACTTCACCAAGTGGTCTGAAGCTGCCGCATTAAGAACTGTAAATACCAGTCAGGTAATTTCCTTTTTAAATTCAAATATTATTACTCGTTTTGGTATCCCTGACTGTTTAGTATTCGATAACACCTCTTATTTTTCATCTCTTCAGATGAGTGAGTTCGCTCTAGAAAAAGGAATTAAATTGAAGTATTCTGCCAGCTATTACCCTCAGGGAAATGGATTGGCAGAATCAACAAATAAGAATCTGATTAAAATCATCAAGAGAACGATATCTGAGAATCACAAAAACTGGCATAATGCACTGTTAAACGCAATATGGGTTTATAGGGTAACGCCAAAGATTGTTGTAGGCAACTCTCCCTTTTTTATCATCTATGGAAGAGAAGCAATTTTTCCACCACACATTCTTCTTCCCTCATTACAGCTATCACAGAAAATACAAGAGGAAGATTGTCCCCCTTTGGAAAACCGAATTAACGCTTTAATGAAACTAGAGGAGGTAAGAGTCAAAGATAAACATAAGTTAGATGAGCATCAACTAGTGGTCAAAAGTTGGTTTGATTGTAAGTCTGCCTCTGATAGGAACTTCAAAGTAGGTGACCTTATCTTGAAATGGGACAAACCGCATGAGGGGAAGGGAGAGCACACAAAATTTCAGAACTTATGGCTTGGACCATTTTTAATTGCTGAGAAATTGGGTCCCAGCTCTTTCCGATTACAGAATCTAGAGGGACAACCAGACACCTATCCGGTGAATGGCCAAGCTCTGAAAAGATATTTCGCTTGATGACAACCCTTGTACAATGTATAAATATTTTTCTTTTGTTTGCTTTTCCTTTATTATTTTGGTTTTGATTTTTCCCTTGCGCTTATCAGTTTTTGTTTTTGGAAATAAACATACTGTAATTTGAACTGTTCAAACAAAGAAAAAAGAAAATTCTTTCACTGAAATGACTGCTAAAAAATTGTCTAAACATCAATTATATACTTCTGAAATTTACAACCAGGTTGTGCAAAGACTGTTGTTTGAAAGAAGTTAATTGATTTCGATCTGTGAGTAAAGCCTGTCATGATCATCCATTATCTTTTTACACTATCCCTATTCCTTAAGGGAACAACTCAGAAGATTTATCCCTGCCTTGGAAGGTTGGTTTTGTAAAAAACAAAAAACCATCACTAAATCTTAATGAAGGACAGTTTTAAAAATTCTTTCAAGATCTGTAAAAAATATGTCTAAAATATCATAATTTTTTTCAGCGTCACCCTGCTCAATCATATATCTTTAAAAAAACATTAAAGAGCTGTGGGAAGTGCTTGTAAACCCGCCAGAATGCTGAAAAGGTCTGTTGGCAGCAGGTAAATGCATGCATGATGCCAAGACAACTTCGTCGGGGTATTGAAAAGGCCCGCTAGCAGCGAAGCAATGTTGGGTATATGAAAGTTCACAAGTATGAAATCTCTTGACCATAAAATGTCCTTTATTATGATCTGGAACTTCTTGACAGGATACAGATATCAGAGTGGGTTAAATGGCAACCCTGTCGAGGCTATGAACGCCTGCTGGTAGCAGTGTCTTTGTCAATAGTATTGGAGATTTATCTGTAGTATCATGACTCGCTTGTCTTAAGACTGTTATCAGTTTTCATCCTTTAAGCACTGCTAGAATATTTGATTACTGATGATGTTTAAACAATTTTCTGGTTGTTTTTGAGTTAGAATTATTCTCATTATCATAATCTGAATTTGTTCTTTTGGCAGAGATAACTTCTTCTACCAATGTGTCGCCATTGTTGGCAGCCATTTCACATTTTTATCCTATCTTTATAAGCTGCCTACACAAGTGTTATGAACCCTTGATCTTCATCGCAATCTTTTGGATATAACGACATGATTATCTTGTGCATTTTCACACCTGCCTTTGTTCTCATTTTCACGACTACAAGCATGAAAACTTTGATTTCGAAGTCACGTCAATGGCATTAAAAGCGTCACTGGATTATTATGGTTACTCTTGTCTATTTGTTCATTGCATTTCCAATTCAATTATGGTCACACAGTTGGAAAGACACCAAAACCTTTACTCATTTGGCATTTTTTGTTGTTGTTAATATGATTTCATTTTTATGAGACTGTGATGATATTCTAATGATTGTGATTGAGTCCTTGATTCAATGGTGGTTTGATGTTCTATTGCTTTTAATCAAATTCAATGGTTTCATAACAACGCATTAACATGGTGATTAGACCCTTAATTCAATGGTTTCATACAAAGCATATGTTTTATGATCGAATCCTTGGTGCTATATTTGAAACATTGTTTTGATTTTGAAAAAACATGCAAACACTATTGCTTGTGCAAATATTTGGGTTGACTTAACATAGTTTTCATTAATTGTTTGAATGACATTGCTTTTAACACATTGCAATAGTGATCACCATAGCGCCGTCGATTGTACATTCGATATGAATGTTTTACATGGGTCTATTTCGTTCCACCACCCTCGCACACTTAGGCATTAATGCCTACCTTCTATCCCGGGTTACCTCTATTGGTTTTGGGGGAAATCTTTGAGCATTCGATCCTACATATACCCTGTCCCAAACCCCTGTTAGTTTACCCTGCTCACCATGTGCCCTCTCCTATGGCACCTATGGTGCGCATAGAACCTAATGGAAGCCAAACACTCCTGCTATTCGACAATGCTCATGAGGATTTGGAAAATAGTGGTTGGCTGGTTTTTATCCAAAGATTTGAGGGTTTCAACCTTTTGGTAGCTCAACAGTTTTCCCTCACCTTCGACAGATGTAGGGCTAAGGTCAGAGATATTCAACTCGATCTAAATGAGGCATTCCTCAGCTTGACTGTAGGCTTACCAGCTAAAGGGCAGAGGTGGTTTAAGAACTCCAAATTGGACGAGGTGCCATGGCTGCTCCTATTCACATCGAGGAAGATTGTTAGTTGTGATAGAGGTATGCCTGTCACTGCCCTCAAACCTAGGTTGCATGATCTATTGGCAATTGTTAAGCATTTTGTGACTTGCGAAGGTCGTTATGGTTTGATATTTTTGTATCATCTTCGGTTATTGATGAATTTTATAGACTACCCTCTGAACATGCCTCACTATCTCCTATGAAGTCTTTATAAAATGTCCAAACGATTTAAGCATGAGAAGGATGATAGCATCCTTTTCCATCACTGCTTGATCAAAATCATTATCGTTTGTCATTTGAGCCTTAGTGGTGACTGTTGGCAAGGCTTCCTATCAAGGAATGGCTTTTCCACTCTCGAGTGTGTTCAGGTAGACAAGGTTGTGGTCACTGAAACCCTGGTTGTGCCTACCATGCCATCTCCTACCCTTCTACCCCCTGTCAGACCCTCGAACTTCCCCAACTTTGACCTACCCGATACCATGGATGACCCGTGTGCTAAAGACAATACTAAGGCTATCAAGAGGCCTGTAAGGAAGAAAGGCAAAGGTGATACTAGTGTCAACAGTAAGGGAAAGAAAAATGCAAGATGGATATCGAGATGTGCTCGGAACAAGCCCAGACAGAGCACTAACCAGAAGCCTATCATCTTGATTAAGGATTCAGACTCTGAGATTGAATGTTTCCTAGACAAGGAATACCCTTACTCTCATGGCCTCTGCTCTTTGGAACCCCATGACTATGTTTCCAACTTACCTTCGTGCCTCAAGAACGACCCTAAATTCTTGGGAATTAAGCTTCATAGTGACACACCTGGTAACTTGAAAGAAACCTCGCCTGTAATGCCAAGGCCCAATCAATCATCGTGTACTCAATGCAATTCATGGCTTGAACGTTACTACACAGATGTTCCCCTGTTGCAATCTAAGATTAAATCATTGGAGGAACGAGTTATTGCGTTGTCCAAGGAGAACAACAGGCTACAAGCCAACGAGAAGAAGCAAAAGACCACTGTTTGAATTGTCTTCAGAAATGTTGAGGCAACAATGGCATTTGTCAATTCAAAGTTATCTTGATTAAATCATTTTCCTACTACCCAGGTATGTATTTAAACATCGATTTTGTTTTATGAGTTGGTTTGAATTAGTATGACCGATTGGGTTTGCTTTAGATTAGTCATGTTTGTTTAAATATATTAAAAACAATTATGTTTACTTCGAATTACCAGAAATGATTTCGTTTTATATTTGAATTAGCACGAAAGATTTCGTTTAGAATTAGCATAAACTATTTTGTTTGCATTGATTCGTTTTGCTAAAATCGAATGTAGCTATGATTTGGTTAATGCTATTTCATTGTTCTCAAAATTAGTATAATGATCATGACGGCCATGAGTTAGTTCGATTCATTTATTTTTAGTTTGATTCAGAAACGATGTTGCATGCCTTGAATTAGCATAGTCGTTTGTATATGCGTTAGATTCGTATCACAGTTTGGTTTGATATAGTTCTGGTAGTTTTGAATTAAAAAATGATTCTGTTAGTTTTGTTTTGATTCAACTATGGTGTTCGTGTTAAGTTCTAAATTACATAAACTATGGTGTTCGTGTTAAGTAAAAGATTTGTTTGATCGATTATAGTCTGTGTCGTTTGAAATTGATTCATAAAAATGATTTCGTTGGTTTTTAATCGTCAAAACGATTCTGTCTATTTCAAATTGGTAATAAAAAGGTTGGATGACAAATCACATATATCCCTGTTACCATTCGACTAATTGACCACGATTTTGTTTGTTTCAAATTGGCATGAAAATTTTGGTTTGTTTTGGCGTGAATGATTTGTTTTGTTTTCAATTAGTAATTAAATATTTGTTTAATAAGTCGAGTATATTTTTTTTATCATTTGGATTGATTTAAAACAGTTTTGTTTGCAAATAAGACTAGCTACATAATCGTGAGATTCTGTAGCTAGTCTTAAAATTTATATTTTTGTTAATTTTACCAATAAAACATTATCTAAACTTCTTTATTCTTGTCCACCTATAGGTACCTACGAATTTCAATGGAAAATTGGACATGCTGTGGCAGTTTAGAACATGCCTTTTGTGATATAATTTTGTTTTAAGTTATTAGTCATAGGCAAAAATAGAGACTTGGGAGATTGTTCCCAGATTTTTGTAAACTGTTTTTGATAATTCCCACAGGGATGTTTTACCCTGTGGCCTTTATATACTCATTTATTTTTTGTGATGAATCCATCACTGTTGGGAGAAAAAAGACTATGGATTTATGATGATACAAACTCGAATGGAAGTGAATCTTTTGTAACAGATTTAACTTTCAATTTATCATACTTTCGTTCAGGTTTTGTGCATTTTAATTTGTGATCAAGTCATTGACTACTTTAGATATCAAGACTTATTACAGGTTAATGCATCGTGATTTAAATTCTTTCCATATCTTATGTATCTCAGTTTTAGTACAACAATTACTCTGTTTCAATTTAATGAATTAAAGGTTTATCTTCTTCGTTAAATGAATCATTTTGTACAAATCTTCACATACGGGTTTATCTAATTGTGATGGTTTGTAAATTATAAGATTGATTTCATTTTATGTCTTGTTTGTTCTATCATTTACAGTCAAAGAGCACTGTTGCTTCCTGTTTACAAAAATCTCGTGGAAAATCTGGTGCGGGTTTCCTCCCATCGAACAACTGAATCAAATACTTTGCATGGGACAAATTGGAAAGTGTTACTTCAGGGTAGATCGTTATTTGCAATTTGATAGATAATAAATTCGAGAATTTTCAGTAGTTTAGATAGATGTATAGTTTAGTTTTATAGTACAGATTGTTATTTTAATTATGCAGCTTTGATAATTGTCATTTTATTTTTGTTTCATAAAATTATAAAATTCAAAAAAATAGCTTTGCTGTCATAGGATAGCTCACAAATGTTTTTTTTCAAGTTTTCGATTTAAAATATGTGATCTATAAATATTGTACATTTGTAGTTGGGATCTAATTCTGTTGATAATTGAACATTTAATTTCATAGAATTATTGTTGTATAATATTAGACAATAGACTGTATATATTTATTTCAGATTTGTTTATTAGTTTGTTTTAATTGTTGTTTTCATTTAGATTAGTTCCTTTAGTTAGTTTTCTTTCATTTTCATAGGACTTAGATCGGCCAACGGAGCCACTAAACCTGTCGGGGTGGATCATCCCAAATGGCTTGGGTTATTTAGACAACCCCGAACCGGATCCACTCCTCCAGTTGACGAGCGCTCATTTTCGCCCGTCAACACATAGTCAACCACTCTATTGGTCAACCATAAACACAATCATGGCCAACCACGGAGTCATCATTTACCATATCTAACCATACTCATGGTCAAGTCTAGAATATCACTCTTAACCATACCATGGATTTTTATTATACTTTAATAATATATTATTAAAGTATTACTTTATTATTGTATTAATAATTTATTAATGTATTATATAATAATGTTTGAATACTTGATTAATACATTAACATATTAATATCATCAATAATAAAACTAGCCGGAATCGAGAGAGCACTAGGGTTTTGGCCGACGAACTAGGGTTTTGCAGATCTCTTACACTGCGAGGGTCTAGCAATGGCCCCAACGGGGCACTCACCACCCAAAGGGGGAGGGCCGGCAGGAGACTCTTACAATCAAGCTACAACAGGAGGCAAGGATGCTAAGAGGTTGAAGCGGCCGGCCTTTGAGCCACCGCCAGACCTATATTTGACAATCTGGGAAGAAGGCGCGTCCAAGGACCGAGAAATGGAGATCGACCCCGGGAAAGAAGCTTCTTCCCCCACAACAAAAACTCCATGGTTGCATGGTAAGTGTATTCCGCAAGCACCACAAGCCCCAAAATATGTGATTAGTTCACCGCGCATAGAAGAGCAAAAACAATTCATGAGAGATTACTCTCTGGTGGGGAAGTTATTAGGGCTCTGGCCCTCAGAACAAGATCTGATCCGATGGATCCAATACTGGTGGAAGCCAAAGGGTCACTACGAAATACAATTAGGTTCCAAGGGTTTTTTCACAATAATCTTCTACAATCTTGAAGATCGTAACCACATCTTTGATGGAGGGCCATATTTTTCAACTTGGCAGGCCTTTTCTTGCACTTCTGGATGGAGAAGTTTAGCCCTGAAAAGGAGGACTTTTCTCACGCGCCTGTATGGATAAGATTATACTCTCTTCCACAAGAGTTCTGGCTCGAGGAGGTTCTGGCGGGTATCGGTAACACCATCGACATCTATGTTAAATCGTTCGAGGCCACGAAGCAAAGGTGTTATACCTCTTATGCTCGAATCTGCGTATACCTGAATATAACTAAACCACTCCCTGGCTCCATCATACTGGAATATCAAGATGAGGACTGGATCCAGACCATTGACTATGAGCACATTCCATTCTGATGTCGGAGGTGTCACGAGCACGGACACCTTTTTAGAGAATTCCCCCTCAACAATGCTCACAAAGAAGGAAACCCAAACAATAACAAAGACAAGGACGACTTCACTCAACCCACAGGGAAAAGGAGACTAGGAGGCAGAAGAAAACCAACCCAGGTAAGTAAAGATCCTTCAACTAGCAATAGATTTGTAGTTTTGCAAAACCAACCAAAAAACCCTGCAGACCACTTACCGCCGAATGAGCTACCGCCGGCTAATGGATCTCACACGGCCAAACAAGGGGAGGATAAAACCCCTTTGATCCAGGAGCTCGAAATTACTCCCCCAAGCGGGAATCAGGAAGTGCACAATCCCTTGGATACAGAGGACGGAGATGCGGAAATGGAGCTAGAAGAGCCAGATTTAGTAGGGATCGATCTGGAACACCTTGAGCATGCTTATAGACAGCATAAACTATACACAATCCCCAGAGATCAATTACGAAAGGTGCATAAGGTATTCCTCAACTCCTCTGCTGGATCCACGGCAAGAGCCAATCAAGGGTTGGGAATCCAGAGCAATCAATCAAAGAGTACTGGTAAATCCCAGAAAGATGAGAAGAGAAGAGGGCGGAAGTCCACCAACAAGCTTATTCAAGAAATTGGTCATTTCATGGTAAACTCAGGGAAAATCCACTTGATCTCGGATAGCTTCCCTCCCCTCCCCACCCCCTCATCATCATGAAGATTATCTCATGGAATATCAGAGGCCTCAACGGGTGTAGCAAGAACAAATTTCTACGAGATCTGATCATGGCAGAAAAACCTGACATAGTCCTTCTACAGGAAACAAAATGCGCCTCAGAAGATATGGACAAATTACTCCACTATTGTTGGAAGCATGGGGTAGCTATTGCGGTAGGAGCCATAGGTACAGCAGGGGGTCTGGCCATCCTCTGGAATACAAGTTAAATCCTGCTAGAAAACTTCATGGCTACAAGAGGGTCCATTACTGCGGACTACAGACTTATCGGCTCAGATAAACCAGGACATCTAACTAATGTATATGGTCCAGCCACCATAGGGGAGAAAGATTCCTTCTTGCAGAACCTGGAATTCCTAGCCACTTTAAATTAGCACAATAAATGGATTATAGGAGGAGACTTTAATATCATCCGCAGTCTGGAAGAGAAAAGAGGAGGCTCCAGAAGATTGGACCAAGAAACCAACAACTTCAATAGCTTCATAGACAACCACCACCTCATCGACTTGGAAACCATTAATGGCATTCATACCTAGACAAACAGAAGAACTGGCACACACCAGATCGCTTGCAGGCTCGACCGGTTCCTCATCTCGTATTCCCTCATGTTGGAAGGCACAGCTATGGAGGCCTCAATCCTGGACATCCCTGGATCGGACCACTGGCCTATTCAGCTCTGGCTAGACGTTCCAACTGCGATGGGAAAGAAACCCTTTAGATTTGAGTATTTTTGTCTCGACCACCCTGACTTCCAAGCCAACATTTAGAAATGGTGGAGGGAGGCCGAGATCACTCAAGGCTCCAAAATGTACAGATTCCAGCAAAAATTAAAGAACCTTAAACAATCACTCAGACTCTTGAATAGGAACACCTTTGGTGATATCTTTGAATCCCAGAGGCAACTAGCAGACCGCATGAGTGAAATCTAGAAGCAAATCAGAACCCAAGGGCTCACAACTGAGTTAAAAGATCAGGAAAATACTGTCACCCAACAATTAGCAGCCAGGAAGAAACAAGAAGAGATCCTCTGGAAACAAAAGTCACGCATCCGATGGCTCAAGGAGGGAGAACGTAACACCAAATTCTTCCACAGAACGACCATTCACAGGCGGAAAACTAATAGAATCACAAGCCTAACTTCCGCAACTGGGGAGCCCCTTCACTCACATGAGGATATGGAAGCAACTTTGGTTGATTATTATCAAAACCTCCTCACAGAACCTATACAGGACAGACATGAGGCCATCGCCAAAGTAACCCAGCATGTGCCATCCCTAGTCACGAGGGAGAAAAAATTGGCCTTACTACGACCTATCTCAATTGAGGAAGTGGATCAAGCGCTTCAGGACACACCCAAATGCAAGGCTCCAGGATTGGATGGCTTTACCAGTGATTTCTTCCATCATTGTTGGCCGATGATCAGGCACGAGGTATAGGAAATTCTTGAGCACTCCCGAGCCTCTGGACAGATCCTACGGGCTCTGAACTCAACCTTTCTGGCCCTCATTCCCAAAGAGGGTCAGGTGCATCACCCTCAACAATTTAGACCTATAGCACTCTGTAACATAATTTATAAACTCTTGACGAAGGTCATAGCCAGTAGACTCAAGCCTATCTTACCGACAATCATCTCCCCGGAGCAATCAGGCTACGTTGAAGGCAGGCAAATAATGGATAGCGTAATCCTGGCCCACGAGGTGATCCACTCTCTGTAGAAAACCAAAACTCCAGGTATGCTTCTCAAACTGGATCTCTCCAAGGCCTTTGACAAGATAAGCTAGGATTATATGCGGGCTATGCTCATCGCTTTTGGCTTTGACCAAAGCTGGGTCAGCTGGATCATGAACTTAACTTCCTCAACTTTTTTCTCTATCTTGGTCAACGGTGTTCTGTCCCGGACTTTTTCTCCTTAAAGAGGTATCAGGAAGGGGGATCCTCTTTCCCCCTTTCTCTTCATCATCATGGCTAAAGGCCTTGGCCGCTCCATTCGAGTTGCAATCGAAGGAAATCTATTAACGGGCTTACCCTTGCATGGCATTTCTTCTCCCATTTCGCACAGTCAATTCGTAGATGATTCGCTCCTAATGGGTACCCCCACCGTCCGCGAAGCTAAATCTCTTCTTGAAATTCTCCAAGCCTTTGCAGATGCTTTGGGGCTGGAATGCAAGAAGGAAAAGTCCCAAATCTTCTTCTTCAACACGCCCCCTCCGATCCAGCTCCACATTACTGAAATCATAGGTTTTAGAAGAAGCTCCCTTCCGTCCAAATACCTTGGCATTCCCCTGATAGACAATGCTCTACGCAATTCCTCGTGGGAGCATCTTCTCTCCTCTTTCACCAAAATACTCTCTTCTTGGACCCTCAGAGTTCTAAATCTACCCAGCTGCCTGGTTCTCCTCCAGAGCATCCTTCAAGCCCTACCGATATACTCCTTCTCGACGATGGCTGCTCCAAGACATGTTCTCTCAGCAATTAGAAATCTTCAAAGAAACTTTCTCTGGCAAGGCTTCAATTCTGGGAAGAAGATAGCATTGGTCAGTTGGGATAAACTTTGAAAGCCCAAAAATCAAGGAGGCTTGGGACTACGTGACCCCCTCATTATGAACAAAGTTCTCACAGCAAAAATCTGGTGGCGGTGGCTCAAGCAACCCCAGGACCTCTGGGCCAGATTCTGGAGGAAAAAATACACGCCAACCGTAGTGGAAAAAAATTTAATTCGGTGGGATGGGGATGGACCCGGATCCTTGATTTGGATAGCGGCCAAGCAGAACAAACAATTGGTCATCCGAAATTCTTTTTGGGAAATTTGGAATGGGGAAACATCTCTCTTCTGGCAAGACTCCTGGCAACAATGGCCAATTATAGCCAAAACCAGCTGGGTGGAAGATATATTCCCACAAGCTACTCTAGCAGGCCTGACAAGAGTGGCTGATTACTGGCAGGACAACTCTCCTGAGGACAAGTGGCGCAAATGGCATCTGGACAAAGAGCGCATAAATCTGGACGCACAGGTGGATATGGCACCTTGGCACGAGGATATGTCCAAGCGGAAAATACCCAAGTTAGAAGGAGAGGATATTCTTCGATGGGGCCACCACCCAAAAGGAACCTATAGCACGTAGGAGGCCTACCAACTCTTAACCCAGATAGATCCTCCTCCTACTAATGGACTCTGGCGCAAAATCTGGAGTCTTAAGCATTGGCCAAAAGTCACTATCTTTCTATGGCTAGTCTCCCACTCCAACATTCTTACTTGGGACAACCTTTCGAAGAGAGTTTTTGTAGGACCTTCCATATGCCTCCTATGTGAAAGTGCAGAAGAAACCATGAATCATCTCCTGAACTCTTGTTCCTACATAGCCCAACTTTGGGATCAGGTGGCCATCATCATGCACAAATCAGATCGACAAAGAGAGAATGTTATTGACACCATTGCAGAATTGAGAGACCAAGCGTTCCACTCCCCCCTCGTTAATCGGATCTGGAATCTCCTTCCAGGCTTCATCCTTTAGCAAATATAGAAAGAGAGGAACATAAGGGTCTTTCGAAATCTTTCACAACCTTGGCAACATTGCTGGCATCATTGTCGCATCCACATTTTGGAAACCATCTCCCTACAACAATGGACCGATGATACGGGGGGAAACATTCCTTCTGAACTTTTAATCCTCCAACACTGGCAGCCTCTTCCTTCTTGCCCTCCTTTAACCCTCTCTCCTCCCCCCCTCCACACCTTGAGCCCCTCTTCTTGGTCCCCCCCCCTCAATCCATTTCATAAAACTTAATTTTGATGGTGCCTCAAAAGGCAATCCGGGAGCAGCGGGATATGGAGCAGTCTTTCGTGACCACCTCGAGCACATTCTTTTAATCGCCACAAGATACTTGGGGCACTCAACAAACAACACAGCAGATCTCTGGGGATTGATCTGAGGGCTGCAACTAGCAAGTGAACATGGATGTCATAATTTAGTGGTTGAAGGAGATTCACAGATCATCATCAATATGTTACAGAGAATTCTAAATGGAGCAAACCTGGAAAAAATCACGCCCAGTTGGAGGCTCTCACATGGCCTACAAATACTTACCAACCTCATGAAACTAACACAGACAATCATCCTGACCCATGTCCGAAGGAAGGCAAATCAAGTTGCAGACAAACTCGCCAATCTAGGTACCACTTGGACTGGTTCTGATCTCTTATGCATTTCTGCTTTGGAACCGGAGCATCCTACTCTCCAGTAGTGCATCCGCAAGGCAAGTTTAGTCGACTCACCCCCGTATGGGGTGGCATTGCGGTCCACGCGGCAGGCTATGGGCGAAGGCACAAGGCGTCGTGGCACACTGCCACGTGATGGGTGCGTGCTACAACCCACCACCCTTCCCATCGCTTAAATGTTCTGAAAGCTGAAGCGAGGGCACATTTATGCGTCAGTCCTCTCCCCTCTGCGGCGAATTCAATTAAACCAGTTTTCTATGCTAGGAGCGCATTACGTTATGATGATTGCAGGGCTCTTCCCTGTGTAGTGCGGGCTCCTCTATGTTATCCTCCCTTGGCACGAAGTGGCTCCTGCATTTCTCCTCTATCGCCTACTCTTAATTCCCCCAGCCAGCTGCATTGCACTCTCAATGACTCGCCCTAGAGGCCAACCAAGGAGAGGAGCTCCTTGGAAGCCTCGACGATCCTCGGTTACACCCACCGACTCGACCTCCTCTGAGTCCTCCCTGCACCGGCAAACCAAGTCTCCTCCTGTCTCCTTGTGAGTTCTGCAATACAATTCCATGGCTGTCATTCCGAGCACGCTAATTTCAACTCTGCAACTCTCCCTGGACCCCCTAGCATTTTCCTCCAACCCCTTGCCCTTCCACGACCCTTTGAGTGAAAGAGGCAGCGATCCCCCTCTTCGTGGTGAGTCCAAAAGGGAAGCTCCAAGTTTCTCTGCTTCTTTTGGTCGAGAGTGCGTCAAGGAAAGCTTGTCTGCACTGCATGACCTGGTTTTCGAGCTAGGGCAAGAGGTAACGAACCTAAACTATCGACTCCAAGCCACGGATGCCAAGGTGACGAGCTTTCTCAGAATCATCTCGTCCCTGCACGAGGCTTTGCTCTCCGAGTCTGACAAGACAAGTTCAATGAATTACTCCCAAGCGGCTAAGGATGCAGATCAGAGTGAAACGCCGTGTCCAGTAGGAGAAGAATGGAAGAAGGACGTGCACGGGGAAGGCAACACGGAACCTGAGCGCAATGAGGATGGTGGCAAGCAGTGGGATGATGGGCCGACTTACATTGAGGAAGAACCCTGGCTAGGAGACCTTTGCGCCACGTGGTCCGGTCACCAGCCAGGTGTCTAGTTTTTTAGTATGTTTTAGTCTATAGAGTTTCCAGGTCTTGGGTGACAAACAGTAGTAATACTCTTTAAACTATGACTTGTTTAATTAGTGGTTTTGATAGGCTGGCTGGACTGGTTTCCCCATGGTTGGGGCAATCCAGTAACTGCAGCCTGGTCAGCTATGTATTTTGCCACTCTATTTTAGATTTTGCAGGATCTTAATATAATTACCTCTCTTACTTACAAAAAAAAAATATACATTAACATATTAATTAATAATGTATAAATATATTGATTATAATATATTTAAACATTATAATTATGAGAAAATACATTATTATAATGTATTAATGTTTACTTAATGTATTATAATGTCCCTAGATGGGATGACATCTGGCCAAAGAGAGAAAGGTGGCGTGTGGGCATCTTGGGGAGTTATTACCCCCAGCCGCTGCCCTCATCCCCACACCATTTGAATGATGAGCCTTAACACTACACATATGGTAGTTCATTTCTTTACCTCAGTGAACTTAATGGCTATGCATGTGAACCGGCTCTGGAGTAGTGAGGCTGGTACTCGTCCTCAGGCTAATGTCACTTCGGATTTCATGGCATCCCCCACTATCATTCAACTGGTTTCTCTTAAGGTAAGAGCTCCTGGGAATTCTTTCATTTACCAAGTTCAGTTGCCTCTCTGGTTCTCTCTGTCTCTTGTGTATTCCTACAGTGGACCTTGTTTTCAGGATAAATTCGTGAGTGCGGACACATACCAATCTCCCTAGATCCACCTGGATCTAGAACAAAGCAAGACATAATACTACTCTTTCCCTAGATCTAGACTATTGAATGGACTAAGAGAAATGGATAGTGGACATACCTTATGAATGCTCTCCTTAAATCTCTGTTGTTCCTCACTCCCCTCCGATGCTCTTGTTCCGTCCAATCACAACAGTACAAACCAATCGAAGTACAAGCAAATTAATATATTCAATACCTAGTCTATACATGTGATCAAGGAATCATGTAATAAGATGACATCATCATTATGGGAAAGAAACATATTACTGTATCATATTAAATGTGAAAGAGAGATTACAACCATTGCCTTGATGTCGTAAGGTCCCTTCCAACTGTCCTTCGTTCCCCACACACTTTGACTCCAAGAATTTTGAGACCATAGATCTGA
>ML798391.1:338742-388582 GCA_009831015.1 Picea engelmannii | reverse complement strand
GGGCACATCCTAGGATGGGTCGAAGTCCGGGGTCCATTTGTTCAGGTATAACCCCTGAGGCCCCATGAAGTACGACCCATTTCTGAAGATGAGATTTTTGTCTTCAGGGTTGTCGAAGACGAATACAAAATATCCTTTCCCTATGAAGTGGCTCTTTATTCCTTCTGTTATGAGCGGATTCCAGTTCCTCTGCACCCATGCGTCTACGGATTTGGGAGATGGCCAGAGGCCGGTAAATTGCCCAATAAGTCCCCTGTCTGCTAAGTTGACTGTCGTTCTGCGTGTTTCTTCCAAAGGCAATTCAACACTGGGAATGCTGTCCAGTTTCTTCACGAATTTCTGCTGCACTGCTGACGACATTCTCTTGGAGGCTGCAGCGACCAGCTTCCTGACTGCTTCAAGTTTTGGTAATGGGGAAGGGTTAGGGATGGCGCCCCCACCAGCGTCCATGGCTGGGGTTGCCCTAAACAGAGCCCGTACTGATTCACTTCCTCACGCCCCTGCGTGCTAAATTGCGATTTTTGTGATGAGGGTGCCGAGTCCCGGCTTTGAATGCACCAGGGCCGCCGATTGTGACCTTCAAAACGGGACCGCTCTGATTCGAGAAAGCACTGCTGCCAGCGAGCGGCCTGGAGCAGGTATAGGGGAGTCGACCAAGCTAAGCCTGGATGCCGAGAGGGCCAAGGCTGCCTGTGCGTGCGGCTAGGGTTCCAGATTCCCTAGCTCGGGCCATTCTCCGTATTCAAATTCATAGAACAACATTAACATGTAAAAGCCTGTAATATTTTAATCTCTACATTTTACATTATAAACATTCTCAAGCATATATTTCTATAAAATATCATTTCATTCACTACTAATGGATATACTTTACACAATAATTCTTGGTCTAATTTGGTTGCAAATGGAGCTTTACTGGTATAGAATCGTTTCATTCTATACCCCACAAAACAAAATAATATCAAAAACCAAATATAAGAGTAAATTCCCTTTACAAAAGAAAATATAATAATAACATCTATAAATCTATTCTCCTTACTCCTAAGTTTACTTACTATCACCAATAATCCACACAAGAGAACAATCCATCTTTAAAATGGTGAAATTGAGTGACATCCTTTAATATAATTAGACGACCAACAATTTTATAAATAACTTTGGTGAAAGTATGGAATTCACCACACACATGGAGGTCATTAACAATAGATATAGTTGTATGAGGGGTTGTGTTGATACATGCAAAACCAATGGTCATCTTCTCAATGTTGTAGATATGTGCCGACTCCTATTCTCATTGACAAATATAAGGAACCATTCATAAGACACCTTAATTTTATACTAAGAATAATATACATATATGTATATTATATAGTCTTTGATTCAAAATATATATTATACAGTCTCATATTATAATTATTTTCATACTATAATTATAATTCATAATTCTTAATAGGATAATGCTAGATACAAGGTATCATATAATAATAATAGTTTTATATATTATATTTAAATGAATAATTTTTTTCATAGTACTTTTCATAAGATATTATTTTGCATGACGAGAGTTAAAATCATAGACATGTAAATAATTGAAGTTGTTTTTGTTGTTTTTATTTAAATGTAAAGAGTGTCATTTTTTTAATATTGGAATCATAAAAAGGTGACTGCAATAACTTGGTGGTCGAAAAAGTGGCAATGACATGATTAAGAATGCACACTCCTAGGAATGTGTGATTGTTCTTAGGAATGCGTGCATGTTCCTAGGAATGTGCACATGTTCCTATACATATAGGTTTTGATATGGATGAACCTACACATATATTTCCACATAGTTTTAGTGGAAAATCGTGTGCGCGGTCTTAAGAGCACGGGCACATGGTCTTACTGATAAAATAATATTAAGGGATCGAGCGTGATTTGTGCCCAAATTACACTCATGTTTCTCTCATTGGGAAAAGAAAGTGGAGATAGAGAAGATGAATAAAGGAATGAGGTGGACACCATGTCCAAGTATGTTATATTTTTCTCAATTTTAATCCTAATTAGTCATTCCAATTTAGTAATTTTCTCTCAATAATCTAAATTTAAAAAAAAATCTAATCTTGTATTTTAAATAAAAAAAGGAACCTAATTTACAGGCCATGGCTTTTAAATTGCAGCATATATAATACAATGGAACCCAAAGACAATTTAAACCCCTCACAAGAAAACCAAGAAGATCAAAATCCCAACTCATCACCACCACACAATGTAAACACTAAAATTGATGAGGGTTTGGTTATATTACGAGGGTAAAATCATGAAGGTGGGTAACACTTTCATGACAATCGGGTCTCAAAAATTCCTAGCAGCATTTTTTCGGCCGAAAAAATGTTTCCAGGAAATTATTTTGACCGAAAATTTACATGTCAAATTGAATGACGCCCTCGAAATTTGTGTACAATGTTTTTCAAATGAATTATTTTTCTTTGGTAAGAATATTTTGACCGAAAAACTTTTTGGACGAAACATTTATTTTTAACGGATTCTGTTAAAAACTAGGTTCTGACCGAAAGAATATTTCGACTGAAAACCTAAAAATGGGACTGTTTGCAGGAAACTGCAAATTCTCTCCATTTTACTTGATCTTTCGAGGTAGAAGACTCCTACAAATACTCATAATTTAGTTTCAGAATTGATACCAACATTTTTAAAACTGAATCTACTTTCATTGGATATAATTTGTTTTCATTTTCATTGTTTTTATATAATTTTATTTAATTTTATAAAAAAATCACTACATAATATTTTTAGGTGAGATTATGATTCAGTAAAATGAAAAATCCATATCTCTAAAAATACACAATGCAAAATTATGGAAAATTGATATTCATAATCCTTAAACTATTATCTTCAAAAGGGTATTTTAAGATTTTACTTTTAAGTAAAAATTAAGATAGATACAAGGTGTAGGAAAACATGTACTTAAAATATGCAATGTTTTTAGCTTGGTCAGCTTCAAAAAATTATAGAAATTATAATATTCATCCGTTAGATTCAAAATTATTGTCATAATAAAATAGAGTCTTTGTAGATTGTTGCAGTATATTTCATTTCTTAAAAACATAAGTTTAATAATATATACATTGTTGTGGGAAAAAATAACTCATTATCACTCCTTTCATGTTTAAGGAAGATACTGTTAAACAATTGTCAAATTGACATATAAAATATTAATAAAAAAAATTGAAAAATAGTCATTGGAAAGCTAACAAAATTCTTCACAAGTTTTTTTTTACTATAAAGTGAAATTCTAAATAACAAAATTATTTTTTTATGTCGAAAGTTGAAGAACTTGTGAAAATACAATTTTTTTTGTCATAAAACAGGCAAAAGTGTTACCCATATTCATGATTTTACCCATGAGCCCTTGAGGAACAATTAAGGGAGACTAGACAACCTAACATAGTCTACTTGGACACTTATTTCGACATCATTGTGTTGTCCATTGAAAGTTCCCAAGGGAAATTAATCTATATTTCTGATTATAGGGAATGAATGTATGAGTACTATAACACTGATTTGGACATAAACTAAGTCAAAGAACTGGGAATTTCAAAAAAACAAATATTGTCTATTTTTAGGGATCCTAGAAATGGACAAGAACTACCATTGACTAGGAAACACGTCTCCATTGACTGGTGCATCCATCCCAAGATTAGTCAAAACTGGATGGATAGGTGGTACATGGTTTTTGATAAACCTCCTTGCAGTAAAAGGGAGATGCCCTTATATTTTCTGAGAAAATTATGGTTTGAGTTTATTATGGGTAAGCATGTCGACTACTTTGACATTGGTGACTTCCATGGGGTGGGTGGAGGGTCCGCACAGGACCAAGAGCATGCCATACGCGACCTCGAGTTAGGTCCCCATCCTCCCAGATGAATTCTTGACCCCCTACCCAACATCCTCTTATTGCAGAGAACTTGCAACAAGTACAACTAGCCATCTCCTCTTTGAATCATAGCCTAGTGTAACATAGTAGCTTTGTTGCACTATCTCAGTGCCTGCCAGTGACATTGATAGAGGAGTTGGAGCGTCAACATGAACAGGAGAGTACACTGAGGGGAGGGTACATGGACATAACAGTTTTCCGTGTGAACCTCATAGATTCTTGAGTTGTGGGAAGAAATGATATGGGCCTATAGAGCCCAGTGGACAACATAGCTTCATGGAGGAGGTTAATATCTTACCCCTCTCTATATTCTTCATTGTTATATATTTATTTTGTATTTTTTGTATTTATATAGATATTTGATTATATGTTGTTTTGTAGTTATTGTGTCCCAACAACAAATCCTCTATGCCTATGGATGCATCAGTGCCTAGCTCGACCACTGATGTAGTAGTAGAGGCAGTATGTTCATTAGGTGCGATGTACACACATGTATGTATCACATTTGATAGATTTGGCATAGTCATTTATTTATTTTATGACATCTTCAAATTTTTTATATGTTCTCTTGTTTCTACATGATTTGACACTAGGCGATGTTAGGGATTTCCCATCTGGGATGGACAAGTCACCGTCATCACAAGTATCATGTGTAAGGTTAAATATCGTATAATTCTCAAATTGTTTGTGTTTATGTTTTTGAATTTTACTATTTGGTACTAATAGTTCAATTTTATTCATATGTATGCAGGTCCTCGATATATTT
The DNA here is from genome assembly GCA_009831015.1 of Picea engelmannii. Lineage (NCBI taxonomy): Eukaryota > Viridiplantae > Streptophyta > Pinopsida > Pinales > Pinaceae > Picea > Picea engelmannii. Next base: position 383,882 of record ML798391.1, on the reverse strand, counting down.
GTTAGGTAAAGTAGTATTGCACCCCTTGGGCACCTAGTCGTTTATTCTGGGTTTCCTTTATCCAGGACTAGGGTGTTAGAATCATGTGTACATCCTGTGAGAGTCCATCACATACCACATGTCTACCACCCACCCCCACCCCCACTTCCTCCCCCATCGAAAAAGACTTCCATACTAGAGGTTAACTTGGAGCAAGTTGTACAACCTAGTGCTCCATATGCCAATGAATCTCCATCGGTGCCTAATATATTCACAGTGAGATAATGCATTCATGATAATTTTTTATGTTTCATGAATTTCTTTCTACAAATATTTGTTTAATTTTCTTGACTTGATATTTGTAACTGATGTAGGGTGGCACTACGGAGAGATTGGGGTCGTGGAGGAGGGTAACACCCTCAGGATTGACAGTTTCATATGCGGTGAGTTGTCTTAGGTTAAATTACAAAGTATAAATTTATATGTCTATTAATTCATTGATGAAAAAAAGTTATAACATTTTTTATTCTTTGTGCAGTCTCCAGAGCGTCGAAGCATGCCCAAGCCTAGAACCTCTCAAGGTGCATCCTCATGCAAGAGAATAAAGATAGATTTCTAGGATGATATTAAGGGTGGTGAGGGTGAAAATGGTCAATGATTGATCAACTACTATCATTTTGTAGCTAGGCAACAATATAGATGTTTGTTATGTTAGGACACTTGTTGTCTCTTTTTATACTCGGAACGAGTTGTTGTTTTGTATAAAATGTACAATTTAGACGATGTTGAGTATATATATACACCTTTTTTATGATTCTCATTGTTTCTACATTTGATGTTGATGGATATATGAATTTGAAAGTGTTTGAATTCCAAAGTGTATGAATTTTATGTGTTTTAATCCCTTTATTTGTTTCTAAAGTGATTATAAATATTTTCATTATGAATTAAGGAATAACTTATGGTGGAAAATATTGCTAAGTGCTAAATCCATAAGAAATTAATGGTTCTCAAGTAGCATTGCTTGCTAATCAACCTTGTATCTATACATCATCGATAGATCATTCCTTCTGAATTATTTGCATGAATGTTGTGGATATCCATATTCTAACTCACATCCAACAAAATGAAATACCTTTTGAATTATATCCATCTAAATCCAATGGAAATCCACACTCAAATAGTGGTCATTTGAAAATATTGTGACCTTAAAAAAGGCATATTACAATAATTTATTATAGAAATAAATTTTCTCATTTATCTTCTACATAATTGTAAATCACTTAAAAATTTTGGCTCAATGTTATCTTCTAGGGAATACACATTATTCCCCTCTTTATATGCATGACACATATAAAATCATTAGATTTATTTGTAACCCTTCATAAATGCCAAAAAGACTAGTCAATGACTCATTAACGCACATGTTTGTTTAGATTGTGTAGTGGGTATATGTAAATTTTGTTAAACCCATCAATTATTAATAACATTTATTCAGTATTCCATGATGTCCACTAAACATATTGATTTTGATCAATAGAACGAGAGAGTTCACATGGAAACTAGATCTTAGAATGGGTATCATTTTCCACCTACAAATAAAGGTTTTGAGGTTACATTTCATGACACACTATAGAAAGTAATGTTATGCTACCAAAATTCCTCTAGGGAGACTTCAAACCATTATTCTTTTCCCTTCACCGTCTATGAGAGGTTATTTCACATTCCTACCCAATTTTGGGGTTAGAACACACAAGGAGACAAAGGACCCTCCCAAAACCAATCCCAAAAACTTGTTGATGCCATCCCATGCCATTGTCATTCCTTTCCAAGTCATTCCATGCCATTCCATTGACATTTCCATGCCATTTTCAAACCTTTCCAAGCCATAAGATTTCCATTCCTTGCCATGCCATTTCAATGCCTTGCCATATAAAAGAATTTTCATGCCAATGCTATGCCTTTCCAAGACATTCCATTGCCATGGTATTCCATTTCCATGTCACTGCCATACATTTCCAAGCCATGCTATGCCATGCAATTGTCATGTAGCTTCCCATGCCTTGTCATGTAGTTTCCCATTTTAACCTATATAACAATAAATATTAATTTCCAATGTCATGCCATAACATTGCCATGCCTTGACAAACCAATAAATGATATTAAAACTAATTTACAACATGATAAATATAACAACCCTTAGCACAAGTAATCTTTAAATGAAATGGGATTGGAAATGAAAGAATAAACTAGGGTTTGGATAACAAATGTTTGTTGAAATGAAATATGACACATAACAACCCTAGAATATTTTAGACATCAATCAATGATATGGTATGGTATGCATTGACAATGGTATGGTATGGTATGGTATGAATTGGAAATGGAAATGGAAATGGTATGCATTGGTATGGTATGCATTGCCTTGCCATTTCCTTGTATGGTATGCATTGGTAATGGTATGGTATGGTATGGTATACATTTGCAATTGGAATGGAAATGGTATGCATTTGAAATGACAACGGTATTCATTTCCTTGCCATTTTATGGTATACATTGGAAATTCTATGGTATGGTATGGTATGGTATGCATTGGCATTAGCAATGGAAATGGAAATGGTATGGTATGCTATGTCAATGGTATGGTATGGTATGGTTTGAATTGGCAATGGTATGAATTGGTATGGTATTCATTTCCTTGTGATTTCCTTGTATTGTATGCATTGGAAATGGTATGGTATGGTATGCATTGGCAATGGAAATGGTATGCATTGGTAATGGAAATGGTATGCACGTTTCTTCCATTATATGGTATGCATTGGAAATGGTATAGTATGGTATGGTATGTATTGGCATTGGCAATGGAAATGGAAATGGAAATGGTATCTTATGCATTGGCAACAATATACTATGGTATGGTATGCATTGGCAATGGAAATGGTATGCATTTCCTTTCCATTGCCTTGTATGGTATGCATTGGAAATGGTATGGTATGGTATGCATTGCCAATGGTATGTATTGGAAATGGAAATGGTATGCATTGGCAAGGGTATGCATTTTGTTTCCATTGTATGGTATGAATTAACAATGGCATGGTATGGTACCACATGCATTGGCATTGGAAATGACAATTATATGGTATGCATTGGCTATGATATGGTATCTTAAGGTATTAATTGACAATGGAAATGGTATGGTACGATATGGTATTCATTGGAAACGGCATGGTATGGTATGCATTGCATTGGTATGGTATTCCTTGCCAATGCATACATACAACACAATGGCAAGGAAATGGATATCATTTCCATTGCCATTGCCAATGCATACATACACCAGAATGGCAAGGAAATGAATATCATTTTCATTTCCATTTCCAATGCATATCATAGCATAGCATAACATACCATACCATAGTATACCATACCATAGCATAGCATACCATACCATATCATGGTCTGGTATGCATTGGCATTGGACATGGAAATGCTATGTATGTATTGGAAATGGCAATGCTATGGTATGTATTGGAAATAGCAATGGTATTCATTGGCAATGGAAATGGTATGCATTGAAAAGTGTATGTATTGGAAATGTCAATGGTATGCATTGCATGGAAATAATATTCATTGGCATTGGAAATGGAAATGGAAATGGTATGGTATGCATTGGCGTTTAATGCCAATGCATACCATACCATACCTTACCATTTCCATTGCCAATGTCAATGCATACAATGGTATGCATGGGCAATTGCATTGCCAATGCATACCATACAAGACAATAGAAAGGCAATGCATATCATACAATGCACACCATTTCCATTTCCATTTCCAATGCATAGCATAGCATAGCATAAAATAACATAGCATATCATACCATAGCATAGCATACCATAGCATGGCATGGTATGGTATGGTATGGTATGGTATGCATTGCATTGTATTGGTAATAAGTATGGTATGCATTGAATTGGTATGGTATGCATTGCATGGAAATGGTATGCATTGGCAATGGTATGGTATGACATGGTATGCTAATTACATTAATGCATACCATACCATTTCCAATGCATACCATACAAGGAAATGGAAAGGCAATGCATATCATTTCCATTGTCAATGGATACCATACTATTGCCAATGCATACCATACAATGCATACAATGGTATGCATTTCCTTTCCATTGTATGGTATGCATTGGCATTGGAAATGACAATATCAATGGTAAGGTATTCATTGGCATTGGAAATGGAAATCGTATGGTAAGGTATGCATTGGAAATGGAAATGGAAATGGTATGCATTGGAAATGGAAATGGAAATGACATTGGTATGGTATGGTATGAATTGGAAATGGAAATGGTATTGGTATGGTATGTATGCATTGGAAATGGAAATGACATTGATATGGTATGGTATGCATTGCCAATGGTATGCATTGGCAATGGAATGACATTGATATGGTATGGTATTCATTGCCAATGGTATGCATTGGCATTGGCATTGGTATTGTATGGTATGGTATGGAATGCATTGGCATTGAAATTGGTATGGTATGCATTGGCAATGGAAATGGTATGCATTGCCTTGACATTGTATGGTATGCATTGGCAATGGAAATGGTATGGATTTCCTTTCCATTGTATTGTATGCATTGGGAATGGTGTGGTATGGTACCATATGCATTGGATTTGGTAATGGCACTAGAAATGGTATGGCATGCATTGGCAATGGTATGTTATGGTATGGTATGCATTTCCTTGGTATGGTATGGTATGGTATGCCTTGCCTTGGTATGGTATGCCTATCCTTGCCTTGGTATGGTATGGTATGATATGCATTACCATGCCTTGCCTTGCCTTCACTTTCCATGTCTTTTATTTCCATACCATTCCTTTCCATGTCATGCCATGCCATGCCATTCAATGCCTTGCCTTGCATTCACTTGCCTTTTCCATGTCTTGCCTTTTCCATGCCATGCCTTTCTATTCCATGCGATTATTTTCTATGTCATGCCTTGCATTTCCTTCACTTGCCATTTCTTGTATTTCCATACCATGCCTTGTCATGTCATTCCTTTCCATCCCATGCCTTGCCATGTCAAGCCCTGCCATGCCATTCCATAAATTTCCTTGCATTCACTTGGCACGCCTTGCATTTTCCATGCCGTACCTTTCTATAACATGTCATTTTTTTCCATTGCATGCCTTGCCATGCATTTCCTTGCCTTCACTTTCCATGTCTTGTCTTTCCATACCATGTCTTTCTATGCCATGACTTCTCTTGCCATGCCTTTTCTTCACTTTCCATGCCTTAACTTGTATTCACTCTCCATGCCATAAAATGATTCATACATAAAAATTACAATCAAATGATTCATTAAGCATGTAATTCAACAACTTGTTATCCCATATTTCTTATATAAAAATACTTGCATGAGAATTCCAATGTTTTGGTCAATGAGGCATAGTGCAATTTCTGAAGAGGAAGTCGATTTTCAAGAACATTGTGTCAGGAATTTGTGGGTAGTGTAGTCACCTGGGCCTTGGTAAAATAGACTTGTGGGAGCTTACAAAATTCTGTTATGCCACTCAATTTGTATTTTATTCCCCCAGACCAAATAGGCCACATGTTCTTGAATGACTTGAAGAGGTGAGTTGCAACTCGTGATAAAACGTAAATCGAGACTCAGATGGGAGAACCATAAATTTCATTGGATCCAGAGCACCAGGTTTCAACTAGGGGGGTCCCTCCACTATTATTCCATCCACTGAAAAACTATTTGTTGGAGTATCTGCAACACGAGGGTTTTGGTTGATGAGGCATAGTGAAATTTCTGAAGAGGAGGTTGGTTTTCAAGAACACTGTGTCAGGCATTTGTGGGTAGTGTATTCACATGGACCTTGGCCAAATAGACTTGTGGGAGCTTACAAAAATTTGTTATGCCAGTCGGTTTGTATTTTATGCCCCTAGACCAAATTGTCCACATGTACCTGAATGGCTTGAAAATACTAGTTGCAACTCATGATTAAACTCAAATCGGGACTCGAATGGGCGAACAGTCAGTTGCATTGGACCCAAAGAACTAGGTTTCAACTATTGGGACCTCTCCCTTTTCATTCCTTCCACCAAAAAACCATTTTTTGGAGTATCATCGTCACTAGGGTTTTAGTCAATGAGGCATAATACAGTTTCTGAAGAGGGGGTTGATTTTCAAGAACATTGTTTCAGGAATTTGTTGATAGTGCATTCACATGGGCCTTACAAAAATAGACTTGTGGGAGATTACAGAAATATGTTATGCCACTCGGTTTGTATTTTATTCCCTCAGACCAAATTGGCCACATGTCCCTAAATGACTTGAAGAGGCGAGTTGCAACTCATGATAAAACTCAAACCGAGAATCAAATGGGAGAACCGTCAGATGTATTGGATATGGAATACCACTTTTCATCAAGGTGGGGGGGCTCTGATGTCATTCCCTAAACCGAAAACCCGTTTTTTGGAGTATCTTACTAGGGTTTTGGTCAATGAGGCATAGTTCAATTTATGAAGAGGAGGTTGGTTTCAAGAGCACTCTGTCAGGCATTTTTGGGTAGTATATTCATGTGGGCCTTGTCCAAATAGACTTATGGGAGCTTACAGAACTCCGTTATGCCACTCAGTTTGTATTTTATGCCCCTAGACCAAATTGGTCACTTGTCCTTTAATGTCTTGAAGAGGCAAGTTTCCACTCACGATAAAACTCAAACCAGGAATCGGATGGGAGAACCGTCAGTTGCATTGAATCCGAAAAATTGGGTTTCAACTAGGGGGACCCTCCATTGTCATTTCCTCAATCGAAAAATAATTTTTTGGAGTATCTCTAGCTCTAGGGTTTTTCTTAGTTCTTATTACATATGTTTAGGCAAGGCATGTCATGGAAAGGCAAGTGAAGGAAAGACATTGAAAGTTATAAGGAAAGTGAAGGAAATACATGGTATGGAAAGTGATTAAGAAGGGAAAATGAAGGCAAGGCATGGCATGGAAAGTGAAGGAAAGGAATGGAAGGTGAAGGAAAGGAAATGAAAGGCAAGGCAAGTGAAGGAAAGGAATGAATGGAAAGGAAAGTGAAGGAAATGAATGGTATGCTATGGAATGGAATGGCATGGAAAAATAAACACAAGTGAAGAAAATTCAAGGCAAGTGAATTCAAGGCATGAATGGAAAGTCAAGTGAAGGAAATTCATTACATGTTATGGAATTGCATGACATAGCATGGAAAATGCAATACAAGTGAAGGCAAGGTAAGGCAAGTGAAGGAAAGTCAAGGAAAGTGAAGGAAAGGCAAGACAAGTAAAGGAAAGTTAAGGCAAGGCATGAATGGCAAGGTAGGTGAAGGCAAGTCATGGCATGTTATGGAACGACATGGAATGGGAAAGGAAATACAAGTGAAGGAAAGTCAAGGCAAGTGAAGGCAAGGCACAAATGGAAAGGAAAAAGTTAAGGAAAGGAATAGCATGGTATGGAATGGCATGGCATGGCATGGAAAAGGAAAGGAAAGGAAAGGTAAATGATGGAAAGGTAGGGAAAGTGAAGGAAAGGAAAGGCAAGAAAAGTGGAGGAAAGGAAAGGAAAGTGAAGGAAAGGTAAGGAAAGTGAAGGAAGGGCATGGCATGCTATTGAATGGAAAAGGAAATACAAGTGAAGTAAAGGAAATGAAAGTGAAGGCAAGGAAAGGAAAGTGAAGGCAAGGAAAGGAAAATGAAATAAAGGCAAGGCAAGTGAAGGAAAGGCAAGGCAAGGCAAGGAAAGGAAAATAAAGTGAAGGAAAGGAAAGGAAAGTGAATTAAATACAAGGCAAGGAAAGTGAAGGAAAGGAAAGGCAAGTGAAGGAACGACAAAGAAAATGAAAGAAAGGCAAGGAAATTGAAGGCAAGGAATAGTAAGGGAAGGAAAGTGAAGGGAAGGAAAGGCAAGTGAAGGAAAGTCAAGGCAAGTGAAGGCAAGACATGGCATGTTATGGAATGGCATGGCATGGAAAAGGAAAAGCAATTGAAGGAAAGGAAAGTGAAGGAAAGGCAAGGAAAGTGAAGGCATGTGAAGGCAAATCATGTGAAGGAAAAGCATGTGAAGGAAAGGAAAGTGAAGGCAAGGCGTGGCATGGCAAGTGAAGGAAAGGAAAGGAAAGGAAAATATTTTAACATCATTACAAATATTTTAACAACAGTCAAAATGAAGAAAAAATTATTCGTTTTACATACCTAGACGGTAATTCAAGTATACCATCGGGATTAATTCTAATATTGACGGTTTCCATTAACTTACTATGCTCAGAGTAAATAAAGAGGTATTGTACCTTTGATGATTTATTACATGGCATTGTTTTTAGTTGGAGGTTTGTACGAATAAACAAGTTTGTAAAGTGGTATACAAATTGACCTGGCTTATAATCTAAAAATACATAACCCCCTTCCTTTCATGTTCTTTCATCCTGTCTCAGATATTCTCCTTTAACAACCATCGACCCTTTCATAAAATCAATGCCTTCGGAGTTTGTTACTAAGCGCACAAGGGTCTACTTTACCTATAAGAATCGTGCCAACCAATAATCAGTGCCCAATTAATTATCTCTTGGGTAAACCATTGGGTATATGTGCCCTGCAAATAATGGAGTGCCAAAATGTGAGTCCACTAAATGACCAAAGCATAACACATTCATTCTAGTTATTCAAAATTTAATAGAAGGATTCAACAAACTTGACAGTATGAGATCTGAGACATTATCATAATATGTTGAAATACTTGATTAGTCCTCCTTCAATTGGGATAATTCCATAGTTATACATTGACCAATGGGGATTGATACACGATCCCATATATCGACCCAGTTTTTCGATTCACAATCATCTGATTCATTACTACTACGTGGACCACATAAGCAAGAGAGTTTTATCATCCATATTTCAACTATTGCATTTTCTTATGTTCTAAATTAATGGAATCCATGAGTGTCCTGAATTGTTTTTCATTCATACCATTGTGATCGATCTACATCGACCACCTCCCAAAAATATCTATGTACATGTCCTTTCTTGTGTGATTGGTCTTCATGGGTTCATGTTCCCTCTCCCATTACTAAAGACCACCATTCAACAATGGATGTTTCATCTTGAATGAGGTAAGTAGTAGTGAACTTCATTTTTTTCCTACGTAATGCTCTTTTTATGCATGCACCTTCTCCATCATGCCCCCCTTTCATGTGCCCAAACTCAAAATAGTTCCAAATGTGTAGTACCTTTAGTTTTTTGTGCAACATACACAACCATTGAAATACACGATCATTTTTTATATGACACGTGCAACCATCTAACCAAATCCAATGTTGATCCATCCATATATTATTCTCTTTAAGGTGATTGTAGAACAACTAAAAACAATGTTGTACATAGGCTAAGTCATGGCATCAATCATCACTTATGTAGAAGTGATATTCTTTCAATATAACTGTGTTTTGTTCATTACTATCTGGTTCATGCATGTATGTTATATGTACCATTATACTGACTCTGAGTGATAATATTGGATTTGAATCTCATTTTGTGGTTGAAGGGTGTAGTTCTCAGTAAAATCAACCATTGATAACACATACCAACAAGAAATATATATCTACATATTCTAAAATGATCGTCTTTCCATTGATCCAAATGGACATGCTAAACATATTGTCATGTATTTTTGTCGAAGTCCTTCATGAAGTCACAAACTCATACTTGGGAAGCAACCAATTGTATATTTTTTATTTCTTTTCCTCCATCAATATCATATGTCACATATTTAAAGTTGTGCAAGGAAACCTCCTTTCTCCCCAATTCATACTCATCGCTTACATGGATGCACTTGCTTAGTAATGTCATTCCACTGCACTTGGGGCATGTCCCATCTAAGCATGCATTTTTATAAAATGTAAAACTCTCTGGCCTTATAAAAAATATGATGTGAATAAAGTCTCTAGATGATGATGATGATGGAAATATAACTGGGCATTCCTACAAAAGGCTATTATGCACAACACAAATATGTGTGTGTGTGTGTGTGTGTGTGTGTGTGTGTGTGTGTGTGTGTGTGATAATAATAACCATACTCAATGTGTTATTTACAACAACACGTGTTACGAATTGTGTTTATTCAAACATACCAAATGTTTGTGTAATACAAATATAGTGTTTAATATGGGGTTCAAGGTCCCTAGATCCCCTTCTCAAGTTTAGTACATATTTTTGGTTGAAAGACAACCTTGTGTTCTCATGCTAGAAATCATGAACTAGTCCCTTAACCACTCCAATTAAATTCATGTCAGAACGAGGTAGCCTATTAGTGAAGGCCCACAAATATGTTGGGGCACCTATTTCAAGGATATCTCATCTATGAGAATACTTTCTAGGGTTTTAACATTGCCTTTAAAGAGGTGAGAGGTTTTTTGTAGAAAATGATGTTTTTCTATGATCATGCTAACAATTGACTGGGACAAGACACATCGGGTTGCGTTGCGGTCTATAGAATGAGACTTCTTACCAATTCTTTGAAAATAATCTACAAGGTTTTGTACTATATGATGACTTTTTTCTACACTTTTGACTGTTTTAATGCCTAAAATTCTCTTAACAGTAGTAAAAAATTTAGATTTTAACAAAGATAAAAATAATTGACATTTAGCAGCATTGGATTTTGGTTAAAAATATTCTTGAATGATTTTATAAGAGAGATAAAGAATAGTATAGTTAGGTAACTTACCTTCAAGTTATGCTATACCACTTTCATCGACCTGAATGCATTTAGGATTTCTTCGCCACCCAGTGCTCAATCTAGATAGGGACGATGAACCCTTATTCTAGGAATTTTGACCTCCATGTTGTGGAGTTAAAAATGTTGCAGTTCTTTCCTCTTCAATCACTAAGAGATCAATTGTGGGAGGAGAGTGGACATGGGATTATCTAGTTTCTAAAACATTTGATTGTCCAACAAGAGATTGCACCATAGGACATTCTTAACCACAATGTTGTACACCAATTGTTTTTCTAATTTCATCCATTGTATAATTAGCTCCAAGCAAATCCTCCATCATTTGGTCATCCACAAAAAAATGTCTTGATGAGATATTGTTTTTATTTCTCTATAATTAACTCTTGCGCTTTTCTTCCAGTGATGGAGGAGAAATAATAGTGGCATCTATTCCGCTAGAAATTGGATTTCCCTCTTCTTAAAGCCTATTCTTTGACATACATAACATTTCTTTTTCTCTTTCTTCTTATACCTTTTCGATCGATTTATTTTTTCTCGAGGAATTTCTTTCTCAAATATAGTGGCTCCCCATGTTTAAAGATAAGAATTGTTTTCCAAACACCCACCACAAAATTTTCTTTGTATTATGTAATTTATGCATGTGGTTAAGTGCATCATGGATGTAAGTTAACAAAACAAGGAACATGTGTGGATAAATAATCTGGATGCATAACAAAGATGCATGTTTACATTCCTTATGGAATATTTGGAAAATATATGGAGATAACTCAAGGTTGAGGCCATCAAAGATAGTGATGGATATGCAATAAGGAAGTTGCATGCCGAAGGAGTTCCCTGTGAAAGAACTGTGTAAGGAATTTGTTAGGAGAACAGAGTCACAACCTTAATGAATGTTGAGAATTGACTAGTGGGATACAAACATATATATATCTATAAGAATCCTGGATTACATTTTAAAAAAAAAAAAAAAACATCATGCATGAATGGAAGGCTAACAAATGAATGTTGACCATTATGATAACTAAATGGTAATGTGCAAAATGCACAATTTCATGTTGCATTATGAACAATTTTTTTTTCTATTGGAGCATGTTGATGTATCCAATAGGTTAGGGTGAGCCTAACCAAGGCTTGTCAAGGAAAAGAGAATGAAGATCCCAACAAGGAGTAGATTGCACGAGCAAAGAATAGAAAAGGGGGAATACTTTTCTCACCCTAGAAACTTTGAATTTTGTAACATAGTTGTAATCCTTGGAAGAGCAGTTGTGCAAACAAGTATAGATGGAAAAAGGAAAATAAATGAATTAGTAATTTTGAATGAATAGGCTTGGTTAAGTCGTGATAAGCAGAGGCAGTGAGGCATTGGAAAATAACTCAGTTGGATGGAAATTCCATGGCTGTGTAGAAGGATTTGGACAAGGGAAGAGTTCATTGACCCCTTCCTTTTTGTTTATTGTATTTCTCTGGTATGAGAGATTGATTTAATAATGAAATTAAATGTTTTTACATCATAGTGATGATGGTTGTATCATTGTAGAAACAATTGAGAATTTTTTGGGTTGCACTCATGAAAACATTAAGGATAATGTGATCAAGTGCATAAAGATATGCTAGGACATATATTTAAATGTTTTATTGATTTGAATGCTATGATACAAGCATTTTTATTTTACATGATGACTAATATATTTGTGATGTATCTCATGTGTAGAAATAAATTGGATATTTTGATAAAGATAGTTTTCAATGATGGACAACCTCAAGTAGAGGATGACTATGAGAAGGTTGTTGTTAAAAGATCATTGAAGGGACTTTGGGAGCCCCCTGGAGGATGACTGATGAGGTCAAAATTAGAAAAGGGGTCCTAGCAGTCGAAACATGTATTAAAATGTTCATGCCTATGTGGCATAAGGCATGGAGGGATTTGGTAAGAATCCCCTTTGAAGTATTTTAATTTCTTACTGATATGAAAATAATTTTGAGTGGTTGTTGTATGCCATTGCTATCCAAGAAGGGAAAAATTCTAGAAAGAAGAATCTGAATAATAAAGAGAGGAAGTCTATGCCATTCAAGGATGAGTTATAATCATTGCAAGAAAATGCATGGGTAAGGAGTACCATGGGTACAATGACCAACCTAGGGAGATTGGGAATAAAGGTGCTCATAGTTAGCACATTGCATGGAATGCATTGAGGAAATGCATGTTTGCATAAGAGGGAAGACAATGGATTTTCAATTGAGGAAGGAGGACCTTCCAATACTCCACTTGAATGGTGTAGTTGTTAAGGAAAATAAAATTTGGGTGGCCATGATTGATGGCACCCTAGTCACTAATGAAGGAAGAATGCTTGGGTGCATTCAAGAGAAACTCTTAGGTTCATATGTGTTTATTTGGGATCATGATCAACCTATAGAGGGAAGCATAGTCATGTTTCAATAATGAATAATAATGAATAAGTGATATGGTGAAGAGGTTGGTTGAGCTCCAACAAACCATAGCAAAGTTCTTGCCATAATGTGTGGAAAATTGGAAATCAATGCAAGGGTGCATAGGTATGAATGTGTCCATGAATATTGGCACATTGTTTAAAGTCATTTGATATTTAAATTGCATTTGGAAAATTTAGTATGTTGAAAGGATGCATACGTAAATAATGATATTTCCTTTTGCTTTGTACCCTTGAATAGATGAAAATGACTTGGACTGTTATTATGGAGAGATTTGAAAATATAAAGTGCATAAAAACTAACAATTTTTTTTGCTAAGGAATGTTCAAATTGTAGGAAGAAAAGGGTCTTGGATATGGTATTGTTGTAATCCCATAAGGAAGACCAATTTCTTGCTGAGCCAAACTGCAAGGAATGGAAGAAAGGGTCTTGAATATGTAAGTATTGTAAGCCCATAAGGAAGACCAAATTCCTACTAAGCCAAACTGATATGTAAGGAAAGTCCCATACTAGTGAATTTGATTCTTGTGTAAAACAAATCTAAAAATAAATGTGGAATTTGGAAATCTATGGGCGACAGTTTTGCAAGAAAACTCTAAATTTGAAATTGAGGATAATATATCATAATTTTTGTATACTTGTGATACAGGTGAGACTAAAAGATCTGTCTAGGGAGGACAGATGAAGGCTATCAAAGCTGGAAAGCATGAAAAATGCTACTTTTGAGACATGAGAACCTTGTGGTAAGCCATGATCTCCCTAGAATATATTGTTTTATAGCAACACAAGCCATAGGGATGCCTCGACAAATAAAGTATGAGGGATGTGTTAGGAACCAAATATCAAGATAGCATAGAAAAACCTTAGAATAAGTACTCAACGCCTTGAAAAAGAGAGAATTTCAAATAATAAGCCTCTTTGAGGGGGAAACCTCCTTATACGCCACATAAATATCCAAATACAATATGATTCCAAATGAAAATGTATCCTTAGTATATATAGTAGACTAGGAGGTATAATTATAACTAATGGACCCAAGCTGACATAAATAAAATAACATTAATAATGTAATATTCCTTATTTAAGGGATAATGTGCCACTATTTATGGCTTAACATGCCCCTCCCCTTCAGACAAGTGTTGTCTGCAACGCTTGAGTAATTTTGGATGCTTTTGTATAAAAGACTCATCTTCCCAAGTGGAATCTTCAACATGTGATTTCATCCACTTAATGAGATACTCTAAAATGAATCTATTCCTTAGTTGGCGAATTCTTGTGTCAGTGATAGCTTCAGGCTCCAATATTATTTTTCCTTCCTTTCCAAGTTCTGGAAATATAGTTTGAATTGGGATCTTGTCACCTATAACTTTCTTTAAGAATGAAACATGGAAAACTAGGTGTACTCATGAAGGTGTAGGCAACTCCAATTTGTATGACATAGTACCAATATTTTTCAACACCTTATAAGGGCCATAGTACTTTGGTGATAATTTATTATCGTTATTGGATTGCTTGAGGGAAATATATTTGTATGGTTATATTTGATGTTGATCTTCTTGTTGTTTCATGTGATTATGTGCCATGGTTAGGTTGTCCTTTAAGATTTGGAGAACTTGTTGTTTATACTTGATGTGATCTTTCACTGCTTGAACCTTAGATTTTTATTTTAGAGAAGAAGTGATGGAAGGAGGGTGGTATCCATAGAGTTCCATAAATGGTGTCATTTTTGTTGCAGTATGGAAGGAAGTGTTATACCACCATTTTTCCAAGGGTAACCATTTGAACCATTGTGTTTGTTTATCAGACATAAAGAAACAAAGGTAACATTCCAGACATGTGTTCACTATCTCAGTTTTTCCATCAGATTGAGAATGATAGTATGAGATATGAGCCAATTGAGTACCAAAACAAGAAAATAATTATGTCCAAAAATGTCCAGTGAAGATGGGATCTCTATCACTTATAATAATCTTTGGGCTTCCATGTAGCTTTTGAAATGTCTCCATGAATGTGGTGGAAATTGTATTGGATTTGAAGGGATGAGAGAGTGCACACAAGTGTGTGTACTTGGTCAGTCTATCAAAAATCACCATTATGACACTCTTTCCTTCAAACTTTGGTAACCCTATGATGAAATCCATGGAAACCTTCTCCTAGCGCTGACTTGGGATGGATAATGGTTGTAAAATACCATTGTTTCCACCTTATTTTGTTGGAAAGCCAAACATTCTTCCACAAACCTTTGAACATCAACTTTATGGCCATCCCCAAAAAAATCCTTCTTGAACCTATGGTAGGTTTTGAAAATTCTCGAGTGCCCTCCTACCAGAGAGGTGTGCAATTCCAATAGTACCTTTTGTTTGAGTTGGGAGTTCTTACATAAATATAAGTGATATTAGTACCCTAGTGAATCATTTTTCCATGTAAATGTATCTGATGGACTGGAATCCTGCTACAACCTTTGAATGAGAGTCCACATGTTTTCATCATTCTTCCATTCATGCCTTGCTTCTATTATCCAATTGGGTTCGATGATCGCGATAGCACAGAGAAAGGTTTCTACATCTTCATCCTTTATTGAAAGTTCATCTTCCACAACATTGTGTTTCCCTTGTTTATAGATGATTTCAAAATCATAATCCAATATCTTGGTCACCCATTTTTTTTGTTCTTCTGAAGATAGTCTTTGTTCCAAGAAGTATTTAAGACTATCATGATATTTTTTGACCTTGAAGTTCCTACCTATTAGGTAATGGCTCCATTTCTTCAATGCATGTAGTATTTCCATCATTTCCTTCTCATAATTGGGTTTGTGTAATTCCTTTCCCTTGAGTGGCCAACTTTCAAAATAAAGGGGCCTTCCTTCTTGCATTAGAACAACACCAATACCATTTCCCGAGGCATCACATTCCACAATAAAGGTTTGTGTGAAGTCTGGTGTGGTCAAGACAAGAGATTTTCACATCGCCTGTTTAATTTGTTTGAAATCTTGAGTTTCCTCTGTAGTCCATGAAAATGCATCCTTCTTAGTTAATGATGTTAAAGGTGTTGTTATTATTCCATAGTTTTGAACAAACTTGTGGTAGTAACTTGTCAAGCCCAAAAATCCTTTAAGATTCTCCAATGTTTTGGAATCGGCTAGTCCATCATGGCTTTAATATTGTTAGGTATACCTTGACACCTTAATGAGATAAAATATGACCCAAATACTCTACCTCCTTCACCACAAAGAAACATTTGGATGGTTTTCCATACAATTGTTTCTCCTTTAGTAGTTGTAGCACCTTGTCAACATGTCACACGTGATCCTCCCAAGACTTTTTATAGATTAGTATATCATCAAAAAATACTAACACAAATTTTTAGGAAGGGCTTTAAAATGGAATTCATCAACCGATGGAATGTGAAAGGTTCATTTGTAAGGCCAACAGGCGTGACCAAAAATTCATAATGGCCTTCATGAGTTCAAAATGTTGTTTTTGGGATATCTTCTTCCTTCGTTCTATTTTGATGACACCTTGAACGGATATACAACTTTGTGAAATATATTTCTCCATGTAGTTCATCTAACAATTCATCAATGATGGGAATGGGAAACTTATCTTTAATAGTGATCTTTTTGACCTCTCTATAATATGGACACATATGGCATGATCCATCTTTCTTGAGTACCATTACCACCGATGCAGAGTAAGAACTTTGGTTGGGTCTAATAATTCCAACCTCTAACATTTCTTCAACCATACACTCAATTTCACTCTTCTGGGCATAATGGTATCTGTAAGGCATGATGTTAGGAGGAACATTCCCAGGAATTATGTGAATAACATCATCATGATTTGAGTGGGTGGAAGACCCTTGGGAATATCTTAAAATGCTTTGGAATGCTTATCAATGATCCCTTAGAGATCTAGGGAAATATATGGCTTATATGTGTGAACATCTAGTGATCATAGTTGTGAAATTACACCTTGATGCCCCTTTTTCAATAATTTTTTCATTCCATTAGAGCTTATCACTTTACTGGGTTTCCCTGTGATACCCCATAACTCAATTTCTTTTCCTTCCAATGAAAATTTCATGAAAAGTTCTTGAAAATTAAAAGACATTGTTCCTAATGATTGTAACCATTGGATTAATAGTACAACATCAGCACCACCCATGGGTATAAAAATCATTGGACTATTCATTACATATTCCCCCATATTAAGATTGACCTTATTTCATTTTCCTGAACAATTGTTAGCTCCTCCATTTGCAATCATTACTTGAAACTCTGGCGCTGGATATACAGAGAAATTGAGAGCTTTAGCTAATTTATAGTGAATGAAATTATGAGTACTACAAGAATCAATTAGGACTATTACATTTTTCTTTTTGATATATCCTTCTATCTTTAGGGTTTGAGGAGTGCTAATTCCAGCCAATGCATTATATGATATCCTAGGAGTCAAATCTTCAAAAGAAATGGCTTCTACATTCTCATCTTGAGATGGTTCTTGTTCTTGTTTTTGTTATTCTTCCTCTTCACCATCTATGTAGAATAATTTCTTCTCACCACAGGTATGTCCCTTACTGTACTTGTTGTCACAATTAAAGAATAAACCTTTTTCTTTTCTTTCCTCCAATTTTTGATGTGTCAACCTTGTAGGTGGAGGTTTTTTAGAAGAAGGAACATTATTCTCTCAATAGATGTTAGGAGTGGTCCTTTTAGTAGCCATAGCCATATTTTTAATTTCAACATTGCTTGCCACCCTCAATGCATTCTCCAGTGATTTGGGTTCCCAAAGGAGAACCTCATGTTGAATATTATCCTTTAAAGTTCCTATGAATACATCAAGCAGGTTCTCATCAGGAGTATCCATTAATTTTATATTCAATCTTTGGAAGTTTTCAATGGGCTCTACAGATGAACCCTTTTGCTCGAGATTTATCAATTGTATAAAGAAGGTATTTCTTCTTGTATCCTCATAGTGTGCTATCATTTCTTCCATGAAAATTTTCCAAGTGAAGAGTGATTTGCGAGAAAAAAGCCATCGATACCACACAAATTGATTGGGTTCTAAATGTAAAGAAGAAATTTGTACCTTTTGTGTATGTGGCACATCTTGTAGATCAAATAATTGCTCGATCTGAAGTATTCATGTGATTGGATCCTTTCCATCAAAAATTTTCATATCGATCTTAGGAAAGTGGTTGGCCTTCAACCCAAAGTTGGATTTTCTCCATTCTTGATTCATCTTCCTTGTGTCCTCATCATGAATTTCATGGTATACATTTTCACTTTCAGGTTTTCTCTCTATTATAAATGTTTTCAATCCTTCCATCCTCTCCCTTTTTCAACCCTCCATCTTAGTATCCATTATTTCCTCCAACTTAGCTTCATTTGAATCCATCATCTCTTGTAGTTCATCTTTTGTTACTATATTATTTTATAAATTATTTATGTCTATGAGAATTTCTTCACCTTCATCAAGAGTCCAAGTAGGAGTGTATGGAGGCTTAATTGGTGTAGAAGTTCCCTTTTTTTGTGGCATGTTGGCCAAGTATCACTTTTGAACCATGATTTCAAGGTGGTTCTTCTAGATAATATTTTTTCTGTTGTATCTCCAAAATTTCAGCCCTCCTAGGTCTAAAAATTTATTTTTGTAGTTCTCTAATACGTATTCTTTACAATTCCAAAAGCCTGATCAAAATTGGATGTGCCAACTGGAATTTATGGTAACATCCCCACACCTTGTTGATTTTTGTCCCTTCTAAGAGAGCGTACTTGTAGGGCGTGCTTAGATCACAATACCTGATATTTGATTATGAAAATTGTACGAGAAATACTACAGACTGTCCACTGTCCACTGAAATAAGTCTCACTTAATTTGGATACTCATTGAAAAATATATCATTGTTTTACCTGGAAGACATGTTTGAGACTAGTTAATATGATTAGTCATATACCCTATCTTGCACAGGGTGTATCTACAAAAGTAGGATGACCCAGATACGGAAATTTGTATCACAAATACCTTAATAATTTCTATGAATATCCTCCATATTTTAGGTTCTGAAATGTTACAAAAAAAAAATTATAGCGAAAATTTTGAGATGACTAAATTCAGGATGATTTCAGAACCCTATCTTATACAATCTATATACCTGAAATTATAATAACTTAGGAGATGAAATTTTTACTCCACATACCTTGATCCATATACTAATTATCCTCCAAGGGTTTTCTTCTGAAACCCCATAGAAAAAATGTTATAGTGAAAATTCCAAGGTGTCTCGGGTGTAGCTGCAAAACCCCAAGACCTTGAGCTCTTATACCAAATGATAGGAATAAAATATCAATATACCATAGAAAATCCTTGGAATAAGTACTGAACACCTTGAAAAAGAGATAATTTCATATAGTAAGCCTCTTCGAGGGGCAAACCCCCTTATACACCACATAAATATCCAAATACAAGATGATTCCAAATGAAAAGGTCTCCTTGGTATATATAAGAGACTAGGAGGTACAATTACAACTAATGGACCCAAGCCGACATAAATAAAATAAAATTACTAATGTAATATTCCCTAATTAAGGGGTAATGTGCCATTATTTAGGGCTGAACAAGATTCCTCAACTATAAGGGTCAATGAAGTGTTTAGAACTCTTCTTGTGCAAGAAAACCTTGGCAAGGAAAGATGGATTGCTTGAGGGACTGTATAGAAGAGAAGTGGATGTTTGATCCTAGGCTTGGAGGGTGAGTGACTGCAAGGAAGAGGAGACTTTGATAATTCTTATAAACTATTGATTGGAATCATGCACACAATGGGTATGTCAAGGAAAAACAATGAGCTAATATAACAATACAACCATATGGATGCAGATCCATGAACTGCACAGATAAATATTATGTTGTATTATGAAAATTTCCTCCTGAATTTTGAATAGTAAGATGTTTTTGCATGAAATTGTGATTAATATGCTTGTTTTCCAAAAATATTGAAGGCATGTGACAAAGGCCAAGGGTCTGGAAAGGACCTGACCAAGAAAGAGGATCAATATTTCTGAAGCGACTGAATGACACAGGCATGATAGGTGTTACTGAGGAAGAACACCAAGGACAATGTTCCTTTGTGGGGGGAGGGAATTGTAATACCCTTGTTTCCTCAATCTTGTAATTAATCATTACTTATGATTACCATGTTATGGCATGTGAACAATGTAAATGTATTATTGTTTATATTTTCAAAAATTGACTATGCAGGTGAAGCCTTGAAGTACTAGCCATGATATCACTAGAGGAAAGAGTGACGAAATTGTAGAGAGGGTTCATTATGTCAAATGACCCAAATTCTCCTTCCTGAAATAATAAGCCTCATTATGATCCCAAAGAAAAAATAATTTAATAAAAGAAGGATTGGTGGTTGAACAATCAACTACCCCAAAGAATGGAAGCATGGAGGGTCTATCTAAGGAGACATAAAATTGTCGGCCTGAAGTACCAAAAAACACAGTTTCTTGCAGGCCTAGATTGACCCGAGTTCCTTCTGACAGAAGGAACAGGACAGGTCGATAACCTCCCTGGGGGAGGGTTGCATGAGAAGAAACAAGATACCATTTAGAAAGAGGAAGAGCATGTGAGGCTCTCCATATCAGAAAAAGAACTGAAGTATTAAGTTGTTCTGGTTACAAGAGAGAACCAGAGGAGGATTTTAGTATCTGAGGAATATAATTGTTGAAAGGAATGCACTAGAGTCTGAAATAGAAAGATCATAGAACTTGTGGAATATTTTTGAACTGGAGAATAGAAGACTTGAAACCCATACTTGAGCAAAAGGGGTTCACAGACTTGGTGCTGGCTAGAAAGAAAACGGTGCTGGAAGGAGAGGGCATCGAGGGATAGTGTAGCTATGAAGAGATTCTCTTGCATAGAGAAAATCTAGTTGGGAAGGCATATGATAATCCTCATGGCCTTGAGATCAGTGGGCACTGGGGAAGAAGGGATAATTATGCTACTTCCAGAGAGGTGGAGGAGAGTAACTTCCCTGATATCGTTCTTGAGTTTGGAAAGAGAACCTAGAAAACCTGACCTAAGAAGAAGGTCACAAGCTTGATGTTGAGAGAGCACCTGATAAACCTCGCAGAGGCTGTGACCGAGAGAGGATCTCTAAGAAATTTGTAGAAGTTTCCCTAGTGATATCATGGCTTGGTATGGGGGTGGACAGAGTGATACGAGTGAATTCCTATGAGCCTATAGTTGGGTGGAGAGGAGAAAACCCATAGTCAGTTGTATGGAGACAACTTGTAATAGATACGCGTTTCATATACCCTGTGCACTTGAATTCAAATGAATGATTTAAATGCTTGTGTTTGTGATATACATGTACCTCCTATATATAGGAGGGTGATTGTATGATATTGTGTCAAAATGTGCCTCGCCCGAAATTGATGGTAATAATTCTTATTGTTCTTATGTAAATTGCTGCATTTGAATGGTTGTAAGATGAAAATTTTTGGCCACTACGTTGGTTGGAAAATCCTCAAGGTGTTTTTCCAAGGATCAACTTCACAGTTCTAGAGTCGAGACTACTATAGTCCCATTGATCCCTTGAAAATAACTTTCCCTATTATAGAACTTGAGTTATGTGAATGGAAGGAACTTCCTTTAAACTAGTATTCCAAGAGACCACAAGCTCATGCCCATGACCTTAACCAAATATTGGCTATGAGTTATGAGTGTAGCCCCTAGAGCTTGACAAAGTTCCATAGGACTAGAACCATGGAACCCTTCTCTACACTAAAAAAGGAGCTAATTTATTCGAGACTCCGGGAGTTCAGAGCTCCGGAGTGAATGAACATTGCAATGTCCTAAATGCATTGAAGGTGACCTATCGGACCAATAACTTTATAGTTGAACAACAATTTGCGGTAATTTACCCATTATTGTGGGATTCATTCCCTTTTTAAACCCCGATCCACTTCTCATTCACAAAGTAACACAATCCGTATATCGGAGGATATTCAGGATCTCCCATTACTGTTGGATCTATGTCGTGGTCAGTTGGGTATTGACCAATCCAGGAGAAAAAGGGTTTTAAATGGTTCAAATCCCTGAGTGCTGAACTCGAAAAGTAACGTGAGTCGTGGATCTAAGGATCCTTAAGGATCCTTCTTGACCATTAGATCAAGTTTTAGTGGAAGGATGGAGTAAGGAAAGAGATGAACAACAACAAGTGTTCATTCTACCTTATGATCCTCCCAGTCAGTTACCCCTAGGACTAAATACTTAGGATTGTGTGGATCGCGAGAGTGTGGAGCCATGAATCCTTGTCATTCGTTGGATTAAACTAGGGAATATTATGGGTCATCCAATCATTATTTGACTCTTCGGATAAACCCCACTTTGGGTGATTCAAGATGAAAGGTGTGGATTTTCCCCAAAGGCCGAAATATAGAGTGACATTGACAGAGCACATGGCCAAAGTGCACGGTAGAGTCTGACCATATGACAAGGTCAACGCATGTCATCTCATGGCTAAGCCACGTGTCTTATTGACTCATCGTATATGGTATTAGGTCAGAGATATGGGTGCCACGTTTCAAGGTGGCGTAATAGCCACATCTCTTCCAAGTCGAATATGGTAGTAGGGACACTCATGTAGAACTCCCCGTACACAAGAGGGACCCACTCTAGGAGTTTGGTACTTTGAAACTCCAAGTGTTTGAAGTGCGAAGACACAAGCTCCAAAAGGGTCGAAGGCTGACGCAATGTGGTAGGACTCCAGGAGTTGGGGACTTCATAACTCCATTTGTTTAGAGTGCTAAGATGAAATCTCCAAAAGGGCCAAAGTTTGAAGCCATGTGATAGGAATATGAGGTTTGAGACTCTGGAGAATTTTCAAATAGATAAAAGTGGTTGAAGCACCGAAGTTTCCCTAGTTGTAGTGTCAAGCTCTGATAGGATGGGCCCGCATGTGTCATGGTGATGTGGTGTGTATTGATATATCCATGTGTTATCATGGGATTGGAAACGAATTAGGTGTGGGACCCCACCTCTCTAGTCAAGTCCAAGCGATGTGTTAACTGCAGTTAAATATTAACCGTTAGATTCAAAGGTGGATAAAACTGCACCATAGATTTTGGAGTAGAGAGAGAGGCTCTGGGACTTCGGGTCTCTATGAATCTTTAGTGATGTACAAAAGAGAATGAAAAGGTTGAATTCGGGAGGACTAGGTTCCAACATCAGTCGCATGGTAAGGAAAAAGGGAAAAACAAGAAGCATCAAGGTTGGGAAAGTGAATAATCCCGTGACGAATCGACATAGACATTCCCCTATAAAACCTTCTTCCGTGACCACGTCATTTACAAAGGATGACAATCAAGACCAAGACAAAATCATGTTGGATGGTATGAGGAAAGAAAGTCCATGTGGATGCCACGTGGTGAAGGCGGTGGCCATTGGCCAATGACACCCCGAAAACTTCGAAAGGCCATAACTCTCGAACCAGAACTCAGTTTTGAATGAGTTTATAGTCATTAGAAATATCTCAAAGAATAGAAGGCAATGGTGCTCTTATTTGAGGGATTCAAGAAGCTACAAAACCGAAGAAAAAATTATAACCCATCCCTTAAAAAGGTACTTAGGGGTTGGGTGTGTTACATAAATCAAGAAGGACATAGTACGACATTCACTGCAATATCTTGAGTTAAAGGAATGAGTATTCTATTAATCCTTAATATTGTCTCATTACCCCTTAATTGGGGCATATGATATTAGTAACGTTATTTTATTTATGTCAGCTTTAGGCCATTAGTTGTAATTATACCTCCTAGTCTCCTATATATACCAGGGAGACATTTTCATTTTGAATCATCTTGTGCTTGAACATTTAAGTGGAGTAAAAGGAGGTTTCCCCCTTGAAGAGGCTTATTATCTAAAATTATCTATTTTTCAAGGAGTTGATTACTTTTTCTGAGGTTTTTCTATGCTATATTGATATTTGGTTCTTAACATATGGTATCAGAGCTCAAGGTCTCGGGGTTTCGCTTCTACATATGAGACACCTTGGAATTTTCTCTATAATTTTTTTTCTACAATGTTTCAGAAGGAATGGCTTGGACAATATTTAGTATATGGATCAAGGTACGTTGGATTCAAAATTCAGCTACTGAGGCCTTACACTTTCAGAGATACAACCTGTACAATATAGGGTTTTGGAATCATCCTAAACTGAGTCATTGTGGAATTTTCGCTATAATTTTTTTTTGTAACGTTTCACACCCTGAAATTTGGAGTATATTTACATAAATTAGTAAGGTATTTGTGGTAAAACTTTCAGCTTCTATGTCATCTTAAATTTGTAGATACACCCTGTGTAAGATAGGGTATATGACTAGTCCTATTGACTGGTCTCAAGAAGGTGTTCTAGGTAAAAAAATCATAACTTCTTTCTAGAATATCCAAATTGAGTTGGACTAGTTTCATTTTATCGTGGACAATTTGTAGTATTTATGGTGTGAGTTTCATAATTTTATATCAATTATTTTGGGCAGGGCACACTATACAAGTGAGATCTCTTGGAAAGGCCAAAAATCGGCAAGTTGTGGGGAAGTTACCGTAAATTCCACTTGGGACATCCAACTTTGATCAGACCTGTAAAATTGTAAAGAAGAAATATCATAGAACTACATAAAGGAAAGTTTCATACCTAGAAGGGCCGAAACTTGGGAGATACAATAGAAGAAAGATTGTCTAGAAGAACCACCTCAAAATCAAGGTTAAAAGTGATACTTGGCCAACATGCCACCCAAAAAGGGAACTTCTACACCAAATAATCCTTCAAACAATCCTACTTGGACTCTTGATGAAGTTGAAGAAATGTGTAGGGACATAAATGATTTACAAAAGAAGATAGTAACAAAAGATGAACTACAAGAGATGATGGAGAGTTTAAAATGGGAGATCATGGAAGTATTGAAAAATTTGTAACAGAGAAGACAACTGAAAGTGAAAATGCATCCCTTGAAATTCATGATGAGGACACAAGAAAGGTGAATCAATAATGGAGAAACTCCAACTTTGGTTTGAATACCAACCACATTCCTAAGATTGATATGAGGAAGTTTGATGGCAAGGACCCAATCACATGGATACTTCATATGGAACAATTCTTTGATCTCCATAATGTGCCACATACACAAAAGGTACAAATTTCTTCTTTATATTTAGAACCTAATCAATTTGTATGGTATCAATGGTTTTTTTCTCATAAATCACTCATCACTTGGACAATTTTCATGAAATAAATGATAGCACACTATGAGGATACCCAGAGCAATACCTTCTTTAGCAAATTGATAAATCTCAAGCAAAAGGGTTCAGTTACTGAGCACATTAAGAACTTCCAAAGATTGAATATAAAGGTAACCAATATTCCATATGAGCACTTGATTGATGTATTCATAGGAACTTTAAAGGATAACATTCAACATGAGATTCGCCTTTGGGAACTCAAATCATTAGAGAATGCATTTAAGGTGGCAAGAAATGTTGAAAGTAAAAATATGACTATGACTACTAGAATGACCAATACTAACATCTATAGAGAGAACAATGCTCCTTCTTTTAAAACACATCAACCTACAAGGTTGACACCTCAAAAATTGGAGGAAATAAAATCAAAAGGTTTATGCTTAAATTGTGACAGCAAGTATAGTAAGTGACATAAGTGTGGTGAGAAGAAATTATTCTACATAGATTGTGAAGAGGAAGAATAAGAAGAACAAGAATCATCTCAAGATGAAAACATAGAAGCAATTTCATCTGAAGAGTTGACTCCCACGATATAGTGTAATGCATTGGCTGGAATTAACACTCCTCAAACCCTCAAGATTGAAGGATACATCAAAAAGAAAAAGGTAATAGTCCTAATTGATTCCGATAGTACTCATAATTTAATTCACTATAAATTAGCCAAAGCTCTCAATTGCTTTGTATATCCAGTGCCATAGTTTCAAGTAATGATTGCAGATGGAGGAACTATCAATTGCTCAAGAAAATGCAATAAGATCAATCTTACTATGGGGGAATATGTAATGAATAGTCCAATGATTGCTATACCCATGGGTGGTGGAGATGTTGTACTAGGAATCCAATGGTTACAATCATTAGGAACAATGGATTTTAATTTTCAATAACTTTTCATGAAATTTTCATTGGAAGGAAAAGAAATTGAGTTAAGAGGTATCATAGGGAAACCCGGTAAGGTTATAAGCTCTAATGGAATGACAAAATTATTGAAAAAGGTGCATCAAGGTGTTATTGCAGAACTATGCTCACTAGATTTTCAAACATCTAAGCCATCTATTCCTCAAGATCTCCAAAGAATCATTGATAAGCATTCCAAAGTATTTGAAGATATTTCCAAAGGTATTCCACCCACTTGAAATCATGATCATGAAATTCACCTAATTCCTGGGAGTGTTCCTCCTAACATCAGGCCATATAGATACCCTTACGCCCATAAGAGTGAAATTGAGCACATGGTTGAAGAAATGTTAGAGGTTGGCATTATTAGATCTAGCCAAAGTTCTTACTCTGCACCGATGGTAATGGTATTCAAGAAAGATAACTCATGGAATATGTGTCCAGATTATAGAGAGCTCAACAAGATCACTATTAAAGATAAGTTTCCCATTCCCGTCATTGATGAATTGTTAGATGAACTACATGGAGAAATCTATTTCACAAAACTAGATCTCCATTCAGGATATCATCAGATCAAAATGAAGGAAGAAGATATCCCAAAAACAACATTTCGAACTCATGAAGGCCATTATGAATTTTTGGTCATGCCTTTTGGCCTTACAAATGCACCTTCCACCTTCCAAGGGTTGATGAATTACATTTTCAATCCCTTCCTTCAAAAATTTGTGTTAGTATTTTTTGATGATATACCAATCTATAGCAAGTCTTGGGAGGATCATGTGCAACATGTTGACAAGGTTATACAACTACTAAAGGAGCAACAACTATATACCAAACCATCCAAATGTTTCTTTGGAGTAAATGAGGTAGAGTATTTGGGTCATATTGTATCTCATGAAGGTGTCAAGGTAGAGCTTAACAAGATTAAGGCCATGATGGGCTGGGCGATTCCCAAAACATTGAATAATCTTAGAGGATTTTTGTGTTTGACAGGTTACTACCACAAGTTTGTTCTGAACAATGGAAGAATAGAAGCACCTTTAATGACACTAACTAAGAAGGATGCATTTTCATGGACTCCAGAGGCAACTAAAGATTTTGAACAACTTAAAGAGGTGATGTGTAAAGCTCCTGTCTTGACCACTTTATACTTCACAAAAACCTTTATTGTGGAATGTGATGGCTCTGGAAATGGAATTGGTGATGCCCTAATGCAAGAAGGAAGGCCCCTGGCTTTTGAAAGTCGACCACTCAAGGGAAAGGATTTACACAAACCCATTTATGAGAAGGAAATGATGGAAATACTACATACATTGACGAAATGGTGTCCTTACCTAATAGGTAGGCACTTCAAGGTCAAAACAGATCATGATAGTCTTAAATACTTCTTGGAACAAAGACTATCTTCAGAAGAACAACAAAAATGGGTAACGAAGATATTGGGTTATGATTTTGAAATCGTTTATAAAAAGGGGAAGAAAATGTTGTGGTAGATGCATTGTCAAGAAAGGATGAATATGTTGAGGCCTTTCTATGTGATATCTCGATCATCCAACCCGATTGGATAATAGAAGCAAGGGATGAATGGAAGAATGATGAAAAAGTGTGGACTCTCATTCAAAGGCTACAACATGATTCCAATGCATTAGATACATTTACACGGAAAAATGATTCACTATGGTACAAAGATCGCTTATATTTATGTAAGAACTCCCAACTCAAACAAAAGGTACTATTGGAATTGCACACCTCTCTAGTAGGAGGGCACTTGGGATTTTTGAAAACCTACCATAGAGTCAAGAAGGATTTTTTTGGGGATGGACTTAAAACTGATGTTCAAAGGTTTGTGGCAGAATGTTTGGTTTGCCAACAAAATAAGGTGGAAAAAATTAAGACCTCGAGTCTTTTACAACCATTATCCATCCCAAGTCAATGTTGGGAGGAGGTTTCCATATATTTCATCACAGGGTTACCAAAGTCTAAAGGAAAGAGTGGCATAATGGTGATTATTGATAGATTGACTGGGTACGCACACTTTTGTGCACTCTCTCATCCCTTAAAAGCTATTACAGTTTCCACCGCATTCATGAAGACAATTCAAAAGCTACATGGCAGCCCAAAGATTATTGTAAGTGACATAGATCCCATCTTCACTGAACATTTTTGGACAAAATTATTTTCTTGTTTGGGTACTCAATTGGCTCATAGCTCATCCTATCATCCTCAATCTGATGGACAAAATGAGATAGTGAAAAAATGTATAGAAGGCTACCTTCGTTGCTTTGTCTCTAATAAACAAACACAATGGTTCAAATGGTTATCCTTGGCAGAATGGTGGTATAACACTTCCTTTCATACTACAACAAAAATGACACCCTTTATGGAACTTTATGGATACCACCCTCCTTCCATCATTTCTTCTCTAAAATAAAAATATAAGGTTCAAGCAGTGGAAGACCACATCGAGAATCAACAAGAAGTTCTCCAAATCTTAAAGGACAACCTGACCATGGCATAGAATCACATGAAACAAGAAGTAGATCAACATTGTAGTGAAAGAAGTTTTGAAGTAGGGTATTGGGTGTTTTTAAGACTACAACCATACAAACAGATGTCCCCCAAGCAAGCCAAGAAGGATAATAAATTATCACCAAAGTACTATGGCCCTTATAAGGTGTTGCAAAATATTGGTACTATGGCATACAAATTGGAGTTTCCTGCATCTTCACGAGTACACCCAGTTTTCCATGTTTCATGCTTAAAGAAGGTTATAGGTGACAATATCCCAGTTCAAACTATATTTCCAGAAGTTGACAAAGAAGGAAAAATCATATTTTATCCTGAAGCCATCACTGACACAAGAATTCACCAGCTGAGGAATAGATCCATTTTAGAGTATCTCATTATATGGAGGAAACTACCAGCTGAGGATTCCACTTGGGAGGATGAGTCTTTTATACAGAAGCATCCAGAGTTACTCAAGCGTTGTGGAAAACACTTGTCTCAAGGGGAGGGGMATGTTAAGCCCTAATATTGACTCATTACCCCTTAATTGGGGCATATTATATTAGTAATGTTATTTTATTTATGTCAACTTTAGGCCATTAGTTGTAATTATACCTCCTAGTCTCCTATATATTGCAAGGAGACATTTTCATTTTGAATCATCTTGTACTTGAACATTTAAGTGGGGTAAAAGGAGGTTTCCGCCTCGAAGAGGCTTATTATCTGAAATAATCTATTTTTCAAGGCGTTGAGTACTTTTTCTAAGGTTTTTCTATGCTATATTGATATTTGGCTCTTAACATATTCACTAAAATGGATTTCCTTTCTCATATGATGGATATGTGATCCATGTGGATATTGGTGGCCACCCACCTATTCCAATTGGCACCTCTTGATAGTTTTTAGTTCAACACATTCTTTATACTTCTTTGTAATTGTGGCTTCCACACTTCTGGGGATGTATAAATCCCTACAAAGATTCCAAGTAAATATTGGTGGACGCTCACCTAATCCAACTGGATTATTTTGGAAGTTTCATGTTAGTACATCATTTTTTACTTTCAGGATCGTATTGGGGCCCTAAACAATGGTTCTTTGGCTTTCCATAGTCAAACTATAAACATAGTCAGAATTCTGAAGGAATAATGTGTATTTCTTGAAAAGACCTTTCCAATGGCCTATCATGCACCTAAAATGGAGTTCGTATGCCAAATTTATGATCACAAGAAGTTGAGGCACCAACTTACTAATTGGGGCCCACATAAGGTTTCGTGTTTCATCTCCTAGGGTTAGGTTTTTAGATGTCTAGGATTTTGGAATTCATGAGTAATGTTAAAAATGCCTCTAGAGCCTCATTGTAATCATTATTCTTAGACAGATGCACGTATAAGTGACATATCTTCTCAGAGATAGCTACCACCATTTGAACATGTTGTTTTAGTTATGCAGTTTTACAGTTTTAGCCTATTTTATTTATTCAATAGAAGTTATTGTTCACTAGATATCTGTTGTTTTTCTTTGTATATTTGTTTTATGGTATTCAATATGTTATTCATTTCATTCCGCTCATAAATTTGGATCAGTGGTATCAGAGTGTTCTACTCTTTTTTTTTTTTCTTTATGCGTGTCCTTGATAAGATCTAGGTACAAGAATATGGGACTCGAAGCAGTCGAGATTTTGGAATACTAGTCGTGCCGAACCCGAGTGCAAATCATGGGGGATGAGAAGAAATGTTATGGAGCAGGATATCCTTTTAAA
This sequence comes from Picea engelmannii, assembly GCA_009831015.1. Lineage (NCBI taxonomy): Eukaryota > Viridiplantae > Streptophyta > Pinopsida > Pinales > Pinaceae > Picea > Picea engelmannii. The sequence goes on along the minus strand of ML798391.1, from coordinate 353,210 downwards.
ATTTTTCTCGAGGAATCCCTTGCACAACAAAGGAACGAGATGATGGAAAACTTTGCACAGATCCTTCAGCAACTACCCACATGAGACACATCTTCTTCAAGTGGCCATAGAACCCCCTTCAAGGTACAAGTAAATTTTAATTTCCATTAATTGAAGGAATGATAGATGTGGATGTTGTAGATAAATGGTTGAATCTGCTCGAAGGGTATTTTTTGGTCCACAATTTTTCTGATAGGGAAAAGATTACTTTTTCACTCCTTAAGGTCGTTCCCTATGTTAAGGACTGGGGGAATATGTACTCTAAGAAAAGGGGCACACATGAATCTACAATATTTGTACTCAATCCCACCTGGGATTCCTTCAGGGATGTCATTAAAGAAAAATACTACCTTGTTGGAAGCTACGAGGACCAGTACAGAAGATGGACCACACTATGTCAAGAAAGGGACCACACATTACCATATTTAACCAATATTTTCCATACTCTGCACACCAAATTGGGTATCAAAGACTCTAAATGACATCTGGTACTCAAATACATCGAGTTTCTATAGAGATACATTCAAACAAAAATGGATTTTCTAGACATCACATCATTAGGTGCGGTTTATAGATATGTTATCAAGATTAAGCATAAATTTAAGCATAAGAGGAAACAATTTGGATCTGCAAATTCCTCATAGCTGAAGTAGGGAAAAGCCGGTCTCAACCCACCAAACAAGGGATAGAGAAAATATGTCTACTCTTTGGAAAACCAGTCCAAGCCACAACCCAAGAAGGGTAATGAGAAGTTGAAGAAGGACACGAGAAAGTGGTGTGAATACCATAAAATCCCTTGGCACAACACCGAAGAGTGTCTCTCCAAGCAGTCAGTGGTAGATGAGTTGAAAGACTCTGAGTCAGTGACAGATTTTGATTCCTAATAAAATATAGAAAGTGGGAAGTGAATCATCTATGTCAAACCCAATGCCGCTATCGCTACCACCAAAGTCTATACATGTGAATGAGAAGAACCAAAGGAAGGGGAATGCCTCTTTCACTCATAGATGTGGGTAAAGGGGACTTCGTTGTATTTCATTATTGATAGTGACAGTCAAAAGAACCTAATTTCAGTAGAGGTCATCAAACATATAGACCTGTCGATAACACCGCACCTGCATCCCGACGCCATTGGTTGGCTTCTCCATGTACAAGATCCCTGTGTCATCCAACAATGTTGTATGTCCTACAACATCAATCCCTTCAAAGATGAGGTATTGTGTTATGTTTCTCCCCTTGAAGTTTGTGATGTTATTTTAGGCCAACCATATTTTTGGAAGTGACATGATGTGTATGAGTCTATACCCCACAATGTTATTATTACTAAGGGTAGACAATTGTATAGGATACCAGAGGTAGCACCGCCTACTGCTATTTCTTTAATCCTTGCTAAGAAATGTAGTAAGGTCATTCCATAAACAAGGAAGTTCATATTATTTTTGATCCATTATCACATTAAATAAAAGGTCATCGATGCATCCGTGACCTCTACACAAAGCCTCTCTTTGCAACAGAAGAAAGTGGACGGGGACGTGGAAGAGTACATAGAAATCTTCTCCTCATTCACTAGGGTGTCGACGCACTACCAATTGAAGCATCCAATTGTTCTAACCCTCAATGCATCGCTGCCTAATGGACCATTCTATCATCACTTGCTGATGAAAATGAGAAAATCAATTGCCAGATCCAAGAGTTTCTTCAAAAGGGGTATATCCAACCCAACTACCCCCCTCATGAAATCTCAATTGTGTTGGTGTAGAAGAAATATAGGACCTGGCATCTCTGCATTAATTACAGAGCGTTAAACAAAATCACTTTCAGGAATCAGTTCCCCATTCCTTGAATTGATGACCTTCTTGACCAATTCAAGGGAGAAATTTTATTTAGCAAGATTGACCTAAATTCTAGCTACCACTGGGTACCCATCGAAGCAATTGATATATGGAAGACAACTTTCAAATCAAAAGAAGGTCTCTTAGAATGGTCAGTCATGCCCTTTGGCTTAAAAAATACACCAACAAATTTCATGATATTGATGGATGATGTATTGAGACCCTTCACCAACTCTTTTGTGGTGGTATATATGGATGACATCCTCATCTTCGGTATAACTTGGGAAGATCACATGCAACATATTCAATAGGTTTTGGGCACTCTGCAACAACACAAACTATATGCCAACTTGGAAAATTTCTCCTTTGGCATGAACAAGGTCCAATACTTGGGCTACATTGTTGATGAGCATGGGGTACATGTGGATCTAGCTAAGATCTAATTCATTTGTGACTAGCCAGCCCCGACTACACTAACCGAGCTTCAGAGATTCTTGGGACTTGCAAACTTCTACCAAAGGTTTGTGTTGGTATTCTCCCATATTTCATGAGCCCTTAGAAAAGTAACCAAGGGTAGTGGCAAGGAAAAGTTCACGTGGGGGCAGGAACAAAAATAAGCATTTGATGATCTGAAGCATCACTTGTTCTCAGCTCCAGTACTCTCCTTACCTGATCTGCAACATACGTTCGATATTGAGATCGATGCCTCTGACTATGTTGTAGGAACAATTCTCACTTAGCATGGTCATCCAATAAAATACCATAGTGAGACACTCTCAGATACTATCTGAAAATACCCCACCTATGAAAAAGAAATGTATTCCATTGTGCAAGCATGTTGTCAATGTAAACATTACATTCTGGGAAAGGAGACAATCATCCACATTGATCACAAGTCTTTGTAGTTCATACAGACATAGGGGAAGTTGCAGAATGATCGCCATCAAAGGTGGTCCACATACCTACAATAGTTCCATATCAAAATCAAGTATAAAACATAGAGCACAAATTGTGTTGTTGACTACCTTAGTCTCCCTGCTATTGTTTCCCTCACCACAGTTCTCACTTTTGTGAGAATGAGGCATCCGAGTGTCCCCAACTTTATCACCGTGACTCTGACTTCACCACCACCTGTAAGCACTTGGGTACAAGAGATAATTTCACCTATTTTCACATCTAGTATGGGTTTTTATGCCATTTGGTCCATCTTTGTGTTCCCACAAGAGAGAATGCAAAGCTAATTTTGGAGGTTTAATACAGTTGGATGGAAAGACATTTTGGCGTGGAGAAAACTGTCGACATTCTACAAAAACATTTTTATTGGCCAAAAATTTGACAAGACATCAAAAAGTATAGCATATATTGCATTGCCTGTTCCATTGCCAATCCATCCATCAAGAAGGAATTCTTATACACCCCTCTTCCTACTCCCTAGAGGCCTTTGGAATCCATCTCGATGGATTACATGTTTGGCCTTCCATCCACCAATAATGACAATGATTTTGAATTTGTGGTGGTTGATCAGTTTTCAAAGATGGTCATTATCACAGCCTGTAAGAAGAACATCACAGCGAAAGATAATGCTGATCTCTTATTTGAACTAGTGTGGTTCTATTTTGGGATATCACAGACCATCACCTCATATCAGGACAACAAGTTCCTTGACACATTTTGGTAGAGTATCTCATCACTGTTGGACACCAAGCTCACTAATTCCACTACTTTCCACCCCCAAACTGATGGCCAGACAAAGGTCGTCAATAAGATTATTGTGCACATCCTACACATGTACAACTATAAGAATCCGCTTACATGGGATGATATTCTCCCCTATTTTTAGCACAACTAAAAGAGTTCTCTCCATAGATCCACCACCCATAGCCTATTTCAGGTGGGGATGATATTCCAACCCTTAGGTCCCATTGATATTTCACTACCTCTTGCAACCACACAAGAAGAATCTTCACATGCTAATTTTGAGGCTGACAAAGGCACCAAATTCATTGAGCAGATTTAGCACATCCATCAATGGGTCCATGTGATTTTTCATAAATTCAATGCTAAGTAAAAGAAACACCATGATCAACATCGGGTACCACACTAGTTTCAGGTGGGATACAATGACTGGTTACATTTATAGAAAGAGAAACTTATAGGGCCCCATCGAAATATCCTCCCACTTCGCTATGGGCCTTACACTATCACCAAGATTGTGGGTAGCAATTCTTTTGAGCTCAACACTCCACCCTTCCTTAGCTTGCACCTAGTGTTCAATGTGGACCCCCTTCGACCATATGTTATACCATTATTGGACACCTCAGAGATAACAGAACACTTGACACCAAAATATCTCAACCCTGACTACATGGAACATGCATCCACTGATTAGATAGTGGACACACAAGTCAAGGGCACTTGCCAACAAAGGATCCAACTTTATTCGGTTATCAAGGTAGGGAAACTCCTACACTAAGGAAAGTGCCTCACCTGGGGTCAAATTCAACAATATTTTCCTCACCTAATGGAGCCACTCAAGGCAATGGAGACCATTACTTCTTAAGGGGGGAGGAATGATCCAGGTGGATATTGGTGGCCACCCACCTATTCCAACTAGCTCCTCTTGACAATTTTTAGTTCAACACATTCTTTTATGCTTCTTTGTAATTGTGAATTACACACTTCTGGGGCTGTCTGAATCCATACAAAGCTTCCATGTGGAGATTGGTGGCCGTCCACATAATCAAACTGGATTATTTTGGAATTTTTCATGTCAGTACATCTTTCTATACTTCCAGGGTCGTTTTGGGGCCCTAAACAATGTTTTTTGGCTTGCCACAGTCAAATTGTAGATGGAGTCAGATTTTGATTATATAATGTGTAGTTTTCAAAATGATCTTTCCAATGGGCTATCACACACCTAAAATGGAGTTCTTATGAAAAATTTACGACCGCAGGAATTTGAGGTACCAACTTACCCATCAGGGCCCACATAACTTTTGGCGTTTCATCTCCTAGGGTTAGGTTTTTGGATGTCTAGGGTTTTAGAATTCATGAGTAATGTTAAAAATTACTCTGGAGCCTCATTGTAATCATTCTTCTCAAATAGATGTGTGTAGCAACCACATCGCTTCTCAGAGATAGCTACCACCATTCAAGCATGTTGTTTCAGTTCTGCAGTTTTATAGTTTCAACCTATTTTATTTATTCAATATAATTTATTGTTCACTGGATATTTTTTGTTGTTCCTTGTATCTCAGTGTTATGGTATTGAATCAAATATTCATTTCATTCCTCTCATAAATCCAGATCAATATGGAAATATTGGATCGCTAAGAGGCATGTCTAATGGAATATCTAAAGAAGACAATGGATATTGGTCATGATGACCAAAATTTGGTCATTTTTATTTTTCCTCTCTTGGATTAATAAAAAAAAATTGATATCAAAAGATGAAAATTTTTGAACTATTATAAGTTCCTTGTGTATCCCCCGGCCTCAGCTTTTTCACACATTTATCGGATGGGAAATCCGAGTTCATATGCTCAACATATTCAAGTTTAAATTTTAAAGAGGAAAAATGAGCCTCTTTCATGTGCAATAAAGATAATATTTTGGAAGAAATTTTAAATTTTTTTGGGTTCAATACCCTTGAAAATATTCTTGTGTTGAGTTCAAAACCCATAAAAAATATTCATGGTATTTCTCGTGGGATATGTCATTCTCCTCTCTTCCCTCACCCCTCATATCCCATAGTTTTTATTTGAGTTATGGTGGTCGGTCGAACTCGCCATAACTCCCTCACCTTGATCCAAGTGGATATTGGTGGCCACCCACCTATTCCATGGGATCAAAAAATAGTTTTCCATCTTGGTAGTTTTTCAAAAGTTTTTCAGGTTCCAAACTTCCAGGGCCATTTTGATGCCCTAAACGATGTATTTTGGGGATTTGGGGCCCAGATGACTTCCAAAGGCATTGACTTGATCCATTAAAAAATTGTTCTTCTCGGTTAGACCTTTCCAACGGTGTATCAAGCACCCAAAATAGAGATTGTATGAAATAGTTATGCGAAGTTGACGTATCAACTACCCCCATCAGGGCCCACAAACCTTTTGGCTTTTCATCTTCCGGGGTTAGGTTTTTGGATTTTACTTATTTTAAAAAGGACTTTGGAGCCTCATTGTAACAATCATATTATTACGAATGAAAGTAGTCGTCACATCTCTTCTAAGATATAAGATTCCACCATTTTAGCGAGTCTTTTACTCTGTACTTTTATAGTCTTTGTACATTTTCTCTCATTGATATTAGAAATTGTATTACTATATATCTATGTTTATGGTTGCATCTTTGATAGATTTATTTTATATTGTTGGATAGTCGAGATACCTCTGTATATTTCTTTATTATATATCCGCTCTCATTTCATGCCGAAAATAATCCACATCACACCTCCCCCCTTCATCCCCCTCATGTCCTTCCCCAAAAAACTCACCTCACCCCCTTATTTTCCTCACTCCCCAACCCTTCCCCACTCCCCACATTTTCCACCCTCTCTATAATACCCCTAGGTTGAACCCCAAATTGTAAATGTAAATGTAAAAATGTTTATAACCTGGTGAGTTGTTTATATAATTTTTGCATGCACCTTCCATGGTATAGTGTGCACGTGTACTGCGCGCTAAAATGATGAAGTGTGCACATTCAAGGATATGACGTGCAACAAACTTACGTACTCATGATTTTGAGGCTAGGGATCCTTTTGTGTATATGGTGTGTTTTAAAGGTTGGTGAGCCAATTATAATAAGCTAGGAGGCTTATGTGTTGAATTAGGCCGAAGAGCCTAGATGCTAAAGGCTAGTGAGCCTACTTTTGTATATGTCAATACACATATCATTAATATAATACATTGTTGCGTGTAGATCGACCATGATAAAAGAGTATGGGGGAATAAACTCCACTAGTTAGGGAAGGGGGGGGGGAATAAACATTAAGAAAAAGGGCTAAGATAGGGAGCTTAATCCAAAAAGGAATATTATATTAATATTTCTTAAAGTATAAAGTATGGATAATTATTTCATCCTAAAGTTCTAAGAATGGGGACAAGTCGACCAAAGTAATCCTCAATATGACAAGTGCCAAGTTGGGGAAAAACATACATATATTTTGGACTTAGTTCATTTGTCATTCATTCATTCATTCTATGATTATTCACTCACTCATTCAGTTGTCCTTTGTACCTTTCTATTACTATCACTGTACCCATACCCATACCCATACCACTACCCATATCTGAACCTAGTTATCTTGGGAGTTATACTGAAGAAGCGGGTTGTTAGGATCGTGGGATACTGAAGAGGCGGGTTGTTAGGCCCGTGAGCAATTTCTCTCTAGGTGAGATAATTGTTGGGAATTGTTTCCCAAAGGTGCTAAACTGCAACTACAGGGCTCTAAGACTTCCTGTCTGACCTGTTTCTAAATCCATGGTAGGGATGTGGGGCAACTGAAGGACTGTTGATAAGAGAAGGGACACACTTCATGGGGAATGAGGGCTTGCATGTTGTTAGTTTGAGTTGGCACCTTTGACGGAGTCTTTCCTGTTTTCTGAGATACATCAACCTGGCTAGGAATCCCTTTACCCGGATGGAGTTTAGTCCCAGATCAGGGGTGACCCACTGCTGAGAGTGATGAGTAGCATGGTATAAGTATGGGAGGTTCGTGGAAGGTCTGCATGCAGTTGTTGATATTCTTACCAAGATAAGTGTCAGTTGTGTGTTAAATTACATGTTGCATTATTATTTATGTGTATATTTGTATGGGATTTTCCTATGTGTGGTTTATACCTGTCTTATATTTATGGGTATTGCATGTCTATGTTTCATGTATATGTTTACTGTTATTTTTGTATGAATCTATGCATTTACAGTATGTATTTGTCTGTTTTGATTTATATATATAAATTTTCGCAATAGTTTATGTGTGTATATGTTTTAATTTACATACAGTTCGAAAACTTTTATGTGGCATAGCCCAATTGGATGTTGGGGATGTTACAATATGGTATTAGATCCCCAGTTTTCAACATTGAGCCTAGATGGGCCGGGAAATTTGAATTGAAGTGAAATTTCACAGAGAATTGATTTCGAAGTGGTCAAATTTCAAGTTATAGAGTGTCCATGGTAAAAATTAGAAGAAATTATGTGGAATTGGGAAAAATCCCCAATTGTTTTGCTAAATTCATGGGAAAATTGATAAATTTAGCCAAGTGGTGAGATATTCTTAATTTAATATCTATTCTAGCAAATTCAGACCTAGAATTGGTTGAATTTGAAGTTACAGGGAAGTCATGACAGATAGAGAGAGATTAATTGATTAACATTTTCAATTAGTGAATTAAGTTTGGGAAAAATTCATTCAAGGAATGATGACCAACAATGATTGTTGTTGCAGAGGTTGAATTGGTGTTATCGGGGTGAAATTGAACAAATTTCATCATTGAAAAATTTCTACGGTGAAAATTGGGAAAAAGTTAGGAAAAAGTCCCAATTTCTACAGTGGAATTCACGAGGAATTGATGTGCATAAAAATGAATGTGTATCAGTGTGCGCACTAAAAATGCATGATGCATAGTAAAAATCTTGTGATGTGTGGAAAATAAGGGTGCATGGATACGTGCGCTAAAATTTGGCATTGTGCGGTGCAGAGTGGTAATGCGTGGAAAATATTGGCATGCATGTGTGTGCACTTAAATTTGGCATTGCACAATGTAGAGTGGCAATGCATAGAAAATATTGGTGCATGGGTGTGCTCACTTAAATTTGGTGTTGCGCGGTGTAGAGTGGAAATGCATGGAAAATATTGGAGCATGGGTGTGTGCATTTAAATTTGGTGTTGTGCGGTGTAGAGTGGAAATGAGCATAAAATATTGGTGCGTGGGTGTGCACACTTAAATTTGGCGTTGCTCGGTGCAAAGTGGTAACATGCGGAAAATATTGGTGTGTGGGTGTGCTCTCTTAAATTTAGAATTACGTAGTGTGGATTTGGTGTGCACACACATAATATTAGCGCACATGGTGTGTGTAGTATTGGCAATGCATAGATTAATTTTGTTGGTGCATGCCCAATGTAGGCATATTCCTTTTGTGCGACAATTTAATTAATGGTGTGCTCGGTGTACTAGTGCGTGGTGGGGGCATACTAAACTTTGGCATGGTACAACATGTAGAGTGCAATGCACGCAGAATATGCACATGCAACAAGTATTAGTGCATGAACCAAAATTGTGCGTGGTGGATATTGGCGCATGACACAAAAGTAGTGTGCACCAGTTATTGGCACAAGACACAAAAGTAGTGTGCACTAGTTATTGGTGCCACATAGAAGTAATCCACATTGGTTATAAGTGCGCGGAGCATGCGCTACCTTATGGTGTTGTTGCGTAGGATAAATATGGTTGTACATGTTCAAATTTGTGTGTGTGAAGTAGTTTGGATGGTTTACAACAACATAAAACTAATGAATTTCTACGACATTTTATATTGTTTGAAGGTCATCTTTTTGTAGTGTGTTTTTAGGCCCTAAACAACGTTTTTAGATATTAAAAAACTCTAAGAACAGAGTGTACTGAGTTACACTTGCCTCTACAACTCAAATGAAAGATCTCAGAGAGATATTTCTAGTGGTGTAAATCGTTCGTCAAATAGATCTTTTATGAGGAAGTTACAGGATAAAGAGTGGAGGGTAAATTTTAAGACCCAACTAGCTTCGAAGGGCCATAACTTTTTGCTTCAGAATCATATTGAAGTGTAGGAGTAGTCTATGGAAAGATATTGAACCATAGAAGGAAATCCTGGAGCTGAATTAAAAATTTTGGCATGTTAAAAATGTTTAAGACAACACAAAAGGTACCTGTATCATTCTAGACCAAAAACATTGATTGGCCTAGAACTTCAATGAGCTATAACTAGCAGCCCATAACCCAGAAAGAGGTGAAACTTGGATAGACTGTCAAAAATATGTATATGAAAAAAAAAATTGATCTCTTACCAAAAATCCAATGGAGTAGGTGCAAAAATGCATATTTACAACACAGATTTGCACCAAGTTGAAGTGTGAACATGAGAAATTAATGGACAATTTTCAAATGACCATAACATTCTACTCAAGACTCGGAATTGAGAAAGGGAGAAATCATTAGAAATGATTTGGATAGAGGAGTCCAATTATCCACCTATAAAATTGTTTTGGGCAATTAATTTTTCACAAGAGATTAGAATAAGGAATTATGATGCATTATTAGAATAGAATTGTGCATAATTTCATAAATTTGTTAAATTATTTACCCTAACAAATTTTGTTGGCCGCACATTTTTATAGAGTTGAAAAGTTTTTTTTATTATGAGGTGATAAGGTTTAAATTTAGTTAATATAAGTAAGGGTACTCAGGGAAATAGTACTATGACAAAATATTTCATAAGATGATCAAAAGCCAAGACTACAAAATTTTAAGGTATGACTCTGGGTGCAAACATAAAGTCTTAGGAAGCCACTACAAGAAGTCCACTAATGTTATTTAAGTACTTAATGGAATATGGTAAAATGAATAGATCATATAATGAAGGAATTAACGAAAGTACATTCACTCCTAAAGAAACCAATATATAGATTAAGCAATATATTGGAGTCAGAGCTATTATAAAAGGAATTGAATATCAGAGTGATAGTAATTAGATAAAGAAAGAGGATTAATGCATATATGGATAAAGAGTGCATCATATCCAGGGATTAGCTATGAAATTATAGAGTAATTCTTCCGTTATGGTTATTTGAGTGTGTAGTGGAAGCATGGTATGAAGGGCATCAATATGGCATGGTGGAAGAGGATTATGCAAGGCAGGTTGAAATCGTATTGGTAAAGATAGGAGAAAGTAATAGTCATCAATAAAATCCAAGTGTTGATATGATCATATAAGGAATGGATAAATCAAGTACCTCAAAAAGGAAGTTGGTGTTAACTATCCAAGGTGACTCAGAAAAAATGATTGGAAATATAATTGGGTCATGTAGGAGTTGGATCAAAGGGATCCAAATAATAGTGAAATGTTGAAAATTAATATTAGCATAATATGTAGTTTCAAGTCCATGAACATCCTAGGATAATGGAATAAGAAATCATGAGGTAGATATCAAGCTAATGGGAATGCAGGACAACACTCAAGGGAAAGCAAGAATAATAGAGGATTGTTAATGCATTCCAAATGTATTAAATATTTTTCCACAATAGCATGGAGATGTCAAAGCCAAAAAAGACTTAAAAGTGAAATTAATCTCTATAGAGAGTCAGTAAAGAACCATGAAGAAGAAAATGATTCTATGAATGGTTTTGAATGCAAAAGAGAAGGTGCCTAAGAAGAATTCATCTCAAGTGGCATAGATTTGTGAGTGACATTTCCAGGGGTGGAAGTATCACTTTAAATTATGATGGTAAATTAAAAGCAGTATTAAGTACTTTTAATTAATTCTATGCAGCTAGAGAAGGAGGCATATGTGCATCCTTACAATATGCTAGATATTGGCTATGCAATCCAAGTTTGAGTCTAGTTGGCAAGGAGAAGAGAAGAGTGCAAGAAATCTCAAATACTAAAGTATTCATTCAAGAAAGAGTTGAAGTAGTTCAATCTGAAAAGTAAATGGATGTTGAAGATCCAAAGTCTATAAGACAACATGATTGGAATTATAATTCATCCAAGTATGAGTTGGGATAGATCGATCTAGGAAATAAATAAAAGTTGAAGGTTAATATCAGTTTAGTATTTGGGTGGAAAATCAAAGGAAACCAAGAGTGATTTGGCTAGAAAGTGCCCAGGTCAGAAAATATCATGCATAGTGGTTACAGTGAAGAGCACATGAAGATTCAGGAATCTGAAAGAATTGAAGACTTCTAGGATAAACAAGAAAACTTGATACAGGGAGAAAGAAGTTGATACAATTACTGTTGCATCAAGTATGTTATGGATTTTTGGGACATCCATAAAAAGAGAATGCTTGCATGTTTACAAGTGTTGTTGATAATATTGTTGCATATGGAAGGAAGCAACATAAAGTTGGAATGTTGATTATAAGACTGATAAATAGGCATGAGAGATTCTACTGTCATCAACTAATCAGGTAGCATTAAATTCGTTTAATGGAAGCTATGCACGCAAGTATTTCTCTTTTGAAATTATGTTGCATAATTGCCAAAGGAAAATTCATGTTAGAATTTCCCCAAAATGATTTTTTATAATATGCAGTATGGTATTGTTTAAGTGCATTAACAGGAATAAGTTACCACTATGTGTGGTAAGGGCTAGAGGCTCATTATAGTTATCAATTTTTTTAATCTTTTGAATGTAGACACTGACATAGCAACATGTCATGTTAATTTGGTTATGAGGTAATAACCAAAAAAATAAAATATAAGAATTTTTTATAGGAATGATGCTAGGAAATTTAGTCATGTATGAGACCAGGACATGGTTGGATATGGAAAGGTATGGATATAGAAAGGTTATGTGCCAAAAAAATACCCAATGAGATTCCTAACTTTAAGTAAAACTTGGGTTGCAACCTGTTTGATAACACTAATGAACACCACAAAATTGTATTCTTGGTGTAGTGTTCGGGTTGAAAAGGAAGGCATCCAAGTAATTGAGAATAAAATAGGAAGTGTGTGGAGAATGTTTCAAGACATTGGTCAGATTTCCAATTTATGGATGGTAAGATACATTACTTAGATAAAGATCATTCTGAAAATAAATGAAAAGGTGCATTGAATAAATAGGCATTGAGAGTTGCACTCATGTTTAGTAAGTGACAGAGTTGCACTAATCTGTGGAAAATAATTATATATCTTTTGAATGGAAATAATTATACTAATGGTTGAAATGTTGCTAACTCATGGAGTTGAGAAAATTTCAGGAATTGTTAGACATTGCAACAAGAAAGTTGCAATTCAGGCAGTCACAAGAATAGTCACAATAGAAAATTTTATGTTCAGAAAATTGAAATAATGAACTTACTGTTATTAATTCTGAACAAGCATAGGCATAGAATGATGAGTCATTTTATCTAATATTTTTTTTGGTAATTGTGATTGGATTTCTAGGTGTAGGCAATTCTAAGATCACTGCATAAGGCTTCTGTACATATTGCAATTAAAATGTGATGTACATGAAATACCGACAATATGTTGGTTGTATGAAAGATAGAATCATTGCAGGAAAAATGGTATTCAACATGGTGCTTGCTGAAATCCATATGTAATACTCCATTCTGTTATTGCAACAACAATAAAAAAAATTATGAAATAGATTTTCATATTTTGGGAAAAGTCGAATTCCTTATGAAATTAATTTGATTTGTAAAATGTAATTTTTATAATGTTCTCTCGTGATAATTGCATGTGTGTGATGCAGATGAGATAATATTGATTAAAGTTGGAATGCTAGGTGTTATCACTGAAATTTCGTCCGCACAGGGCAACAAGCACTCCGCATTGTCAACACAGGACTGGAGTCATTCATGGCACAAAATTAATGCCACAACATTGCAAAAAGGGTCAAAAACTATACCAAATGACCAAAAATTTGAAGGGCGCTTTACATCATCTGAGTGCGCGCGCGTAATAGCATCGTACAAAGCACGCATATGTGCACAAGGCGCGGTTGTTGGGATAAAAATCCGCACACCTGCTAAACGACGCATTTATTGAAATTGGTCGGCCTCCCAACCACTAATGGATCAGCTCCCAAGTCGATTTGACACTAAATCCGAGCTCAGTCCTCATGGTGGGCTGGTCAAAGACCTAATTTTTCCCTAAAGAGCCTCTTTTCACATTCAAAAGAGGTCACATAATAACCCAATGCTTGGCTATAAAAAGCCATGAATAACCACCATTTTCTCAAGGAATTATTCATACTGTTATGCTGCTGAGATTGCTAAGGACCCATTCTTTGGCAATAAACACCACAAGCTGCATTTCATAGAGCTATACACCCCTCACTTGAGTGAATAAGCTTGGAGTTCTTTCACCCACATTTTCATCTTTTCATTGTAAAGGAGAGCAAGCTTTGAGGGCCTCAAGAGCCTTCCATTGGAGAAAGAAGGGACCCAATTCCCCTTTCTTCTTTGTGTATCTTTGGATTTCATCAACAGATCAACTTATACATTGGTGATATTGGTCCATTTGTCTCTATTTTTCATTTTCTCATATGCTTTTAGTTTTTATTTGTTTTAGTTTAAATTCTTATTAATAGCCTTGTTGTTTTTCTTTCTAACCTTTTACCTTACAGCTGTCATGCCTAGCAGAGCCCAACTGGGCATATAAGCACTCTTAATTTGCTCACCTAGTGACGAATTGGGTGCAAACAGATTGGCGACCATACTAGGGAAAAGGTATCAATTCCTCCCTCATTTGGGATTTATTTTCTTTCCTTTTGATTTCATTAACTTGCAGGTTCACAAACCGGCCTCTGCCGACATGCTTACCAGTCAATTCACTGGAAATTGGAGAGAAATCCATCCGGATTTTTCTTCTCGGACTTTTGACACAAGCGCGC